>WAAF01010019.1:738517-750736 GCA_013400475.1 Tricholaema leucomelas | reverse complement strand
CTCCAGGCTAAACAACCCCAGCTCCCTCAGCCTCTCCTCATAGGGTTTGTGTTCCAGGCCCCTCACCACCCTTGTTGCCTTTCTCTGGACACCTTCCAGCACCTCAACATCTCTCTTGAATTGAGGAGCCCAGAACTGGACACAGTACTCAAGGCGTGGCCTGACCAGTGTTGAGTACAGGGAAAGAATAACCTCCCTCATTCTACTGGCCACACTGTTCCAGGCCAGGATGCCATTGGCTTTCTTGGCCACCTGGGCACACTGCTGGCTCATCTTCAGCCTACTATCCACCAGTTCCCCCAGGTCCCTTTCCTCCTGGCTGCTCTCCAGCCACTCTGTCCCCAGCCTGTAGCGTTGCTTGGGGTTGTTGTGTCCAAAGTGCAGAACCCTGCACTTGGCCTTGTTAAATCTCATCTCATTGGCCTCTGCCCACCCATCCAGCCTGTCAAGGTCCCTCTGCAGGGCTCTTCTACCTTCCAACAGAGCAACACCTGCTCCTAGCTTGGTGTTATGCGCAAACTTACTGATGCTGGACTCAATCCCCTCATCCAGATCATCAATAAAGATATTGAACAGGACCAGGCCCAGCACTGACCCTTGCAGAAAGGTGGTTTCTAAATCATCCACCTTTAAATACTTCATTTTGAAAGTCAAACTGGCCAATAGACACTAGCACCATTGTTCTGGCCAATGAATTCAAAGCTTCCTGCCTCCTTTGACCACGCAGGGACATTGAGGGCAGCACAAGACACCTGACACGTGGTGCTTAGCCCCCTAGCCCTCAAGGCTTTGCTCATCTGACTCAACTTCCTGGGGATTCCCCACAACAGAAAGAGGAGAGCAATGGTTAAACCAGCCTGGCAGGATTTATGCCCTACCAGGACACTATTGGATGTTGCACTGAGGGACATGGTTTAGTAGCCATGGTGGGATTGGGTTGATGGTTGGACTCAAATGATCTGAGAGGTCATTTCCAACAAAACCAATGTTACCATTCTATTATTTCCATGGGTCTGTTGCAAGGAAGATCAACTCCTGACACATTTACCTAAGTTACAGAGTTAGTGCAATTACTAGAGACCAAAAAAAACCAAAAATATCTAAGAAATGCCCAAATCCGCCCAGTACTTTTGACTATGGTGTGGTAAATTAAGTGCAAACAAGCAGAATTTACTTTGCATATTTACAAATAACAGAATCATTAAAGTTGGAAAAGATGAGGCTGCCCAGGGAGGTGGTGGACTCCCCATCCATGGAGGTATTCAAGAATCGTGTGGCCATGGCACTGTGGGCCATGCTTTAATGGCCATGGTGGAGTTGGGTTGATGGTTGGGATAGACCTTAGAGTGTTTTTCCAACTGAAACAATTCCATGTTCTGCCACAAAAGGCCATCTGACCATCCTGGCTCATGTACCAAGGTGTTTTTCATTCCTGTGCTGTAGTCACTCATTCATGCTGTAAACTGTGTTTTTGCAATGGCTTAGCTTCAATAACTGTAATCAGAAAAATTGATTTTCCTTTTTTACCAGGGTGTGCTGAAGTGTTTCAATCGCTTTAGTTAATCTCTGTGTTATTAGTCAGGATGCTAATATTGGCTGATCTCCCTCTATTTGATTATCTTGATAAGTCATCTCTCTCCCCCTCTCCTGAGGAATGAAATTAGCGATGCCTTTTCCTCCCCATCTAACTATTTATGAGCAGCACACAGAGGTTTCCGCAGGGCTCAGACAGAAGCGATGGCAAGCTTGCAGCCACACACTCACCAAATCTGTGTTATCAAGTGTAACTTACCCTGAAGAAGCAGCAGAAGGGGATGTTCCTTGTGCACTACATCACTCTGACAACTTTCCCAGAAGAAAGGTTTTGCTGGAACACAGACAAATCAGATTTGCATGATTAGTTTTCTCTATGATACTTACAGCTTAAAATGATTTTCTGGTCAATAAAATACGGCTTTATCCTCTGGAACTGGCCCTCCTGCCTAAAAGACCACAGAACTCCAGCCAGGCCCAGTAACTCTCGTCTGCACTGGAGAGGTGAAGAAAGAAGGTGTTTTCCTGGCAGCGAAGATACTTTACAACTATCCCTCCCTGGAGATATTCAAGACCTGCCTGGATGTGTTCCTGTGTGATCTGCTCTAGGTGCTCCTGCTCTGGCAGGGGGGTTGGACTGGATGAGCTTTTGAGGTCCCTTCCAGTCCCTGACCTGTGAGTCCATGGTTCTATTGTTCATCTCTCTGTTTTTCTCTAATAAGATAAACATGCAAGCTCTGTAACTGTCTGTAGCTCTGTCTATTCCTTTTATTTCTCAAGTTCTCTATTTTCTTCCCTCTTTCCAAGTGCCTCTGTCTTTAAAAATCACAGGATCACAGTGTGTTAGGGGTTAGAAGGGACCTCTGCAGAGCTTCCAGTACAACCTCTCTGCCAGAGGAGGAACAGAAAATCCAGTGCAGGTGGCATGGGAACACATCCAGACAGGGCTGGAAAGGCTACAGAGAAGGAGACTCCACAATCTTTCCAGGCAGCCTGTGCCACTGCTCTGTCACCCTTTCAGCAAAGAAGTTCTTCCTCATGCTGAGGTGCAACTTCCTGTGCTGCAGTTTCCATCCCTTGCTCCTTGTCCTATGAACAGAGGCTATCCCTGTCACATAGAGGCATTTGGAGCCTGTTCCTGGTAAAATTGAGGCAGGCAGTTTCCAGGCAAATGAACTCAGAGCATCAAAGTTTGTTACATTGTGGCAGAGCTAGCTTACAGCTTAGCATAGCATTGCAGCAGGCAGCAGCAGGCAAGCCAGCACTAACACAATGGCAGAGCACATACTGTGTTCACCTGCCCATCTCTTTTTATCAATGTAATCTGAGACAAATGGAACTTTGGACACAGAATAGCCAATTGGAAAGGCAGTTATGCAAACGTGACCATATTAGGTGAAACCATACACTTTCTTTGCCCAAATTTGGGAAAAAATAGAGACCTTGCATGAGGCAGGCACAAGCCAAGTATATGTACCTTGTTTACCACAGGATGCAAACAGGAGCAAAACAAGATTGAGCAAGCCAGAGCCCTTAGACTCAGTGACTCCAGGTTCTTTGTCCTCTTTCCCGCGGTTACTTCTCCCCATAGCAGAAGGAGCGGGAGCAGAAAAATACGCCTGGGGAAGCCAGGACATGTATAAGCCTATTTTGGCCTACTCAGGCCTACCACGACAGCAGCTGGCAGATATAAATACACTTAGCAACCTGAATTCATAATATTACAGACTGGATTGGGCTGCAAAGGATAGTGAGGATCATCTAGTTCCAAACCCCTACCATGGGCAGAGACACCACCTACCACACCTGATTGTTCAAGGACCCAGCCCACCTGGCTTTCAATACTTCCACAGCTCTCTGGGCAACCTGTTCCACTGCCTTACCACCCTCATGGGGAAGAATTTTCTCCTAATGTCTACCCTAAATCCAGCTCCTCCCAGTTTGAAGCCATCACTCCCTTATTTTCTTTTAGCTATTCCTCTTTGTTAAATGTACAAAGTTGATATTTTCCTTTTGAGCAAAACTTTCTAGTAAAAACAGATAGGTTAAAATTGCTGATTTGGGCCACTACTATAATCAGGAACTGCTTTAGATATTAAACTTCTTATCACAACCTCTACCACAGATGAAACTCTTCTAAGAGTGCTGCAAAGAACCAAAAATCATTTGAGAGAGAAGGAAGGAAAATACTGGTTAAAAATGCCATAATGACACTTTTTTTAAACTATGCTTTTTATGAGGAACCAGTGGGATATCTGGCACTGCTCAAAGCAATTTTGAGTCTCTACTGAGAAGTTGTAAAAAGAAATAAAAAGATACACCTTTGAACACCAGAGGGACAGGATGGCATCCAGAGGGACCTGGGCAGGTCAGAGAGGTGGCACAGGTGATTCACATGAGGTTCAATGAAAGCAAGTACAGGGTTCTGCACCTGGGCCAGAACAATCCTCACTGTCAATACAGAATGGGAGAGGAGGTGACAGAAAGCAACTCTGTGGAAAAGGACTTGGGGGTGCTGATGGAAGAGAAGCTGGACATGAGCAGGCAGTGTGAGACCGCAGCACAGAGGCCAAGGGCAGACTGGGCTGCATCCAAAGCAGCACTGCCAGCAGAGCCAAAGAAGGGATTCTGCCACTTTGCTCTGCTCTGCTGAGACCTCACCTGCAGTGCTGCATCCAGCTCTGGAACTCTCAACCCAGGAAGGATGTAGACCTGATGAAGCAAGCCAGAGGAAGCCACAAAAATGATCAGAAGGTTGGAGCAGCTCTGCTATGAGAATAGGCTGATGGAGCTGGGGTGGGGGGGGAGTTCAGCCTGGAGGAAAAGGCTCCAGGAAGACATAAGAGCAGCCTGCCAGGACCTGAAAGGTTACAAGAAGGCTGCAGAGGGACTGTTTGTAAAGACTGCATTGACGGGATGAGGGCAATGGCTTCAAACTAGAGCAGAGCAGATTTAGATTGGATGTTTGAAACAAGTTCTGCACCAGGAGGGTGCAGGAACACTGCAACAAGTTGCCCAAGGAGGTGGTTGAGACCCCATCCATGGAGATACTCAAGGTGAGGTTGGACAGGGCTCTGAGCAACCTCGTCTAGTTGAGGATGCCCCCGCTGAACGCAGGGGGTTGGACTGGATGAGCTTTGGAGGTCCCTCCCAAACCAGCCCATTCTGTGATTCTATGATTCTACAGCACAGCAGTGTGGTGGAAAACACCCTGCCATCACAAATCTACATGTTATCCTGACAGGAATATTCTCTCCCAGATTGCTTCCTGAAAAGTTGACTGATTTAAGCTGGCTTCTGTTCTTTGGTTCCATTATCACCATAGGGAGTATTGGTCACTAATGGAAACCAAGTCTGGTTTGTCCAGCTGCAGCCTGTGTTTCCCACAGGCAGAGAACTGTAGGTAAGAGCTGCTAGCATCCACAGAACAAGATGCATGCCTGCTGCTAGATGAGGAGGTGCTGGGCTTTGGCTTCATGTCTTCTTCATTCATTTGAGCAAAGTCATTAAGAAATATAGAATCAAAGAATAAAATCATAGAATAGTTTAGCTTGGAAGGGACCTCAAAGCTCAGCCAGTTCCAACTCCCTGCCATAGGCAGGGACATCTCCCACTAGAACAGGTTGCTCAAGGCCTCATCCAACCTGGCCCTGAACCCCTCCAGGCAGGGAGCAGCCACAACCTCCCTGGGCAACCTGTGCCAGTGTCTCACCACCCTCACTGCAAACAACTTCTTCCTAACAGCCACTTTCAATCTCCCCTCTGCCACTTTAAACCCATTCCTCCTCCTCTTGTCATGACAAGACCTTGTCAATAGTCCCTCCCCAGCCCTCCTGGAGCTCCCTTCAGATCCCGGAAGGCCACTCCAAGGTCTCCTGGAAGCCATCTGATCTTCACTTCAGTTTTGTTTTCCTCATCTTTGCTTACCTTTTATTATTTTCTGCTCCCCAGTTATGGTTCAGAGCTCTGCCCACCTTCATCATCTGTGTGGCAGTTTGAGGGATCCTAGGTCTCCCTTAACAAAACCACTTAAAGGCCCATGGCAGGGGGATGGACCTGCTCATCCCAGGACATTGTGATATTGTTATCCTATTCCATCTTCCGGTATCATAGCTTAAAGGATAGTACCTGACTGATCCCCTTCCTTTCTCTTCCCTGCCTTTCCTCCTTCCACTTCTCACCAGGAACTTATCTCATGGTCTGTGGGAGAGATGGCTTCCAGCTGGCGAGGAACTGAGCTGCATCAAGCGGCCTGCTGAGGCCTTGTAGGCCCCGGCTGGAGAGGGCAGTCTTGGCCTAGCCTCAGGCCATCTGAGAACAGAAGGGTTGGAGGACTCTAGAAGGCCAGTTTGGGCCTAGTGGCTTTTGTACTTATTCTACCTGATTGCCTCTTGTATATATGCTCTTGTAAATAGACTTTCTCTTTAATCTTCCAGTCAGTGTGCAGTATCCTCATCCTTACTCCTGGAAAGGAGTAAGTCATTTCTGTTCTCCTGTCCTGGGTAGCTCGTGGCCCCAGACTGGGACAATGTNAGGTAGTTGTAGGCAGCAATGAGCTCTGCCCTGAGCCTCCTCTTCTGCAGGCTGCACACCCCCAGCTCCCTCAGCCTTTCCTCATAGGGTTTGTGTTCCAAGTCTTTCACCAGCTTCGTCGCCCTTCTCTGGACATGTTCCAGCACCTCAACATCTCTCTTGAACTGAGGAGCCCAGAACTGGACACAGCACTCAAGTACCAATACATGTGGGAATCACAGAATGGTAGGGGTTGGAAGGGAATGTCACCTGTTTGTGGACCTCGTGGAAGGCTTAACTGAATGGTGGAACAACTCTCCAGGCCCTCTCCTAGCCAGACATTCCTAGTGTCTAACAGAGTCTGAACTGGTAAGGAGTATCTTGGCTGATGTAACATAAAGGCAACAGCTACTCTAGGAGACTTTTCTTGTCCCCATCTCCTATCCAATGACTCCCACCTGTACAGCTCAGTGTGTGATCTTTGGGGTTATTTCTGCATTGCTGAATTCAAGACCAAACTTGGCCAAACATCCTCTAGAGACGGAAACATCTATTGCTGTTCTACAAAGCCTGCCTGATCATGAAATAATTTCAAGACCTACATAGATCAGATGCTTTAAATCATAGATTCACTGAGGCTGGAAAAGACCTCCAAGATCATCAGGTCCAATCATCAATCCAGTACCACCATGCTCACTAAATAACATCCCACAGTGCCATGTCTACAGGGTTTTCAAACACCTCCAGAGATGGAGACTCCACCACCTCCTTGGGCAGCCTGCTCCAACACCTGGCCACTCCTGCAGGAAAGATTTTTTCCAATATCCAGCCCCAAAGTCCCCTGATGCAACTTGAGGTTATTTCCTCACACCTCCTATAACTTGTTACTAGAGAGAACAGACCAAACCCCACCTCACCGCAGCCTCCCCTCAGGTAGTTGCAGAACAATGAGGTCTCTCCTCAGCCTCCTCTTCTCCAGACCAAACAACCCCAGTTCTCTCAGCTGCTCCTCACAGACCTTTCACCAACCTCTCTGCTCCTCTCTGGACATGCTCCAGCACTTCAACATCCCACTTGTAGCAGGGGACTGCTCAGGGATGCAGGTTTTGTTCACCTGATGCCAAACAGCTGCCATTTACCTTAAGTCTTGATGTCCAGATCCCACATTTAATGCAGTTTTTACATCCTGCCTGATGCTCTAGCAGAAAAGGTCTACCACTAAAGAAATGGTTTTGGAGAAGACTTCCTCTGAGGTAGGAACAAAGTCAATTTTTTTGCCTTGACTATCCAGCTCACACAATATTAGAGCTAATTTCAGGTGTGTTTGAGGTTCAGATTATGACAGGCAGATGATCCTCCCCTCTGTAGATTGCTCCAGTGGCTCTCAGTGCCACAAAGAGAGAGAGGAAGGGGGTTAGGGAGTACTTTTCTCCTTGTCTCCATTCCCTTGTATGCTGGCAGGACATTTTCATATGAGAAAAGGTGGCCGAGACAGTTTGGAAACTCAGAGGGAATTCTGAGGGAATTAGAGGAGGCGCCTGGAGAAATTGTATTTGGGGAATTTTCCTTTCCAAAGCTCAAACCTGCAATTAGGTGCCATGTCCTCTGTTCAGTTCAGAGCCACTAGATGGTGGTGTGCACTAGACCTGAGGGAATCATAGTATCACAGAATACTCAGTCTGGACAAGCCCCTCAGGATCACCAAGTCCAACCCAGAACCCTACTCTGCAAGGCTCACCCTAAACCACAGCCCCAAGCACCACATCCAAGCTACCTTCAAAAACATCCAGGGTTGGTGACTCTACCACCTCCCTGGACAGCACATTCCAATGCTTGACCACTCTTGAAGGGAAAAGATTCTTCCTCATATGCAGTCCTAAGTTCCACAAAGGACTGAGAGCAGTGAGTTCCTATACACTGAGCAGCAGCCTCAATGCTGATCAACAGCTAAAGGGCAGGGGGCAAGAGGATGAGGCCAGATTTTTTTTCAGTGGTGCCCACTGAGAGGACATTGCACAATGGCCACAGACTGGAACCCAGGAGGTTCCATTGGAACAGGAGGAGAAAATTTGTTGCTGTGAGAGTGCTGGAGGCCTGGAGCAGGCTGCCCAGAGAGGTTGTGGAGTCTTATTTGAGTGTCACAAAGATGATCCAGGGGCCAGTGCACCTCTGTTATAAGGTTTGGCTAGGAGAACTGAGATTGTTCAGCCTGGAGAAGGGGAGACTCCTGAGGGACCTTAGGGCTGCCTTGCAATACCTGAAGGGTTCCTACAGGAAGGCTGCAGAGGGACTTTTTACAAGACTGTTCACAGATAGGCAAGGAAAAATGGACTTAGATTGAAGTAGGTTTAGATTGGATCTTAGGAAGAAATTCTTCACTCCAAGGGTGGCAAGACTCTGGAATGGATCATCCAGGGAGGTTGTGGATGCCCCCTTCCCTAAAGGTGTTCAAGGCCAGGTTGGATAAGGCCTTGAGCAACCTGGGCTAGTGGAAAATGTCCCTGCCCATGGCAGGGGGGTTGGATTAGCTGCTCTCTGAGGTCTCTTCTAGCCTAGGCCATTCTATGACTCTATGATTCCCCTTCTCTGGAGACTTTCAAGACCCATCTGGATGCATTTATGTGTGACTTGCCCATTTGCTGCTCCCCAAATGTCCCTTCTAACTACTACCATGCTGAGCTAACAGCAGACAGATGTGTACCACCATAGCAAGACAAGGAGGCAGAGAGATGCAGGCTACAATGCACTTTCCATGTAGAGAGCTACAGCATGAGATGATAAAAAGTTACAGAAATCACAATTCTATAGGAAATCAACAGTACACTGAAGTGCATTTAGACAAATATCTTGCACTGGTAAAATCTGTCACAGAATGTCATTTATACCACTATTATTTATTATCATTATTATTATTTCCAATCTCAGCTAAGTCATTTCAGATGAGCAAGACACAAATTCATCATTGTAAATGATGCTTGGGAAAGAAGGAGCAAGCCTTAATGGGAATGACCCCACTCTGGATGTCCTCTCCCTGCCAGTGTTTGAGGCCAGGCTAGATAAAGCCCTGAGCAACTAAAGGACAAATCCAGGCTGGGCAAGGAGCAGCTGGAGAGCAGTTTGGAGGAGAAGGACTTGTGGGTGTCAGCTGATGAAAAGCTCCCCAGGAGCCAGCACTGATCGTTGTCAGACCAGAGCCAGCTGTGTCCTGGCTGCATCCAGAGCAGGCAGAACTGCAGCACAG
Organism: Tricholaema leucomelas; assembly: GCA_013400475.1. Lineage (NCBI taxonomy): Eukaryota > Metazoa > Chordata > Aves > Piciformes > Lybiidae > Tricholaema lacrymosa > Tricholaema leucomelas. The sequence continues at coordinate 741,450 of WAAF01010019.1, read as the reverse complement.
GGAGAGGATTCTGCCCCTCTGCTCTGCTGAGACCACACCTGCAGCACTGCCTCCAGCTCTGGGGCCCCTAGAAAAAGAAGCACATCGAGTTTCTGGAGAGAGTCCAGAGGACACCATAAAGATGATCAGAGGGCTGGAGAACCCGAGGACAGGCTGAGAGAACTTGGGTTATTGAGCCTGGAGAAAAGAAGGCTCCAGGGGGCACTTAGGGTGGGCTTCCAGTAACTGAAAGCTGGGGAGGAAGTTTTGAGAAGGGCTTGGAGTGATGGAATGAGAAAGAATGGTTCTAAGGTGGAAGAGGGGAAATTTAAACTGGAGATTAGGAAGAAATTCTTTCCAGTGAGGGTGGCAAGACATTGGAACAGGTTTCCCAGAGAAGTGGTAGATGGCCACTCCCTGGAGATGTCCAAGGCCAGGTCCTCATACAACCTCTTCTCCAGGCCCTTAACCAGCTTTTTTTTGCCCTTCTCTGGACATGCTTCAGCACCTCAATGTCCTTTTCATAGTGAGGGCCTCAAACCTGAACCCAGTGTTCAAGATGCCCAACACAGGGCAACGATCCCTGCCCTGATCTTGCTGGCCACACTATCCATGCCAGGGTGCTGGTGGCCTGGCGTACACCTAAGCACGCTGCTGCCTCATAATGATCCCAGCTGTCGAGCAGCTCTCTTCTCTGCTGGGTAGTTTCTAGCCACTCTGCCCCAAGCCTGGAGAGTTTAATAGACTCACAGGGTGGTTCAGGCTGGAAAGGACCTCAGAGACGATTTCCTCCAACATCCTCACCATGGGCAGGGACACCTCTCACATAGACCCAGCTGCTCAAGGCCTCATCCAACCTGGCCTTGAACACCCCCAGGGAGGAGGCAGCCACAAACTCCCTGAGCAGCCTATTCCAGAGTTTCACCACCCTTGCACTGGAGAACTTCTTCCTAAGTTTATGAGGTTCTTGTGACCCAAGTGCAGGACCCAGCACTTTGTTGAACCTCGTCCCATTTGCCTCAGCTCATCAACCTAGACTGTCCTGATCCCCTTGAAGAGCCTTCCTACCCTCAAGAAGATCAGCACTGCCTCCCAGCTTGGTGTCATCTGCAAACTGATTGAGGGTGCCCTGATTCCCTCACTCAAAGCATTGACAAAGACATTGAAGAGAACTGGCCCCAACACTGAGCCCTGGGGAACACCACCTGTGACTGACCTCCAACTGGATTTGATTCCATTCACAGAGAATTTCTAGGATGAGGACACCCTAAGTCCTCAAACCATTGATTCTGTTGACCCACACAGAAAGCTGAAATACCCAGAAAGGTCCACATGTACATTTAGAAGGCTTTTGAGAAAGACTTTGTCACCATTCCTGCTTCCTCATCTCAACTAATGGCACAGAGGAATGGGCATGAATTATTTAGACTGGAGTTTGCTTTGCTAAGTAATTGTGTTGTGCTTTTCTGGGGGGGTTTAATTTGGTGACTATTTCCCTTGAGTCCTCACTTGGGGGCTGTATTTTGAAGACTTTTATGCTCAGTCAAGCTGTAGAAAACATTTTAATTCAATACAAATCACTTTTGCCCACCTGGACTCATATCAGCTGCCTGGACAGAGATCTCTGGGTGTCAAAATAGGCAGAGAAAAGGCATCATAAAACAGTAACGTTTTGTCTACTTAGCATTTCCTGACAAGGTGCTGCTCTTGATTGGAGGTCTGTAAAAGCCTGATTAGCTCCTCAGAAGTCTCCACTGCCTGCCAAGGTCACAGAATCACAGAATCATTGAGGCTGCAAAAGACCTCTGAGATCATCAAGTCCAGCCTATAAGGACAGGAGAGCAGTTGCAAAGCAGCTGAGCAGTGGTTGAGAACAATTCAAGAACAAGGGGAAACAAAGGAGCTTCTCAGGATGGGATTCAGGCTAGAGATTCAAGGCAAGCAGAATGCAGCGGGGGCAGTACAAGGCAAGTAGGACAAGACTTCTTGTAACTCAGGCTCCAGTAAAGCTTGAAAAAGATAAGATATCAAATTTCTACTAAGTAAAGATGAAATTAATTATTTTGGTTTCTTAAATACATCAAGCAAGTCAAGGTTTTCCTGCAATTTGTTGTTGTTTCTTTTAATTAGAGCATAAACCTTTCACAGAGATACTTGAACCGGTGGGATCTGGCCAAGAGGTGAATTGGTTACCCAAGAATGAATTACTGCTGTTGTTTGGGGACACTTTTTTGATGCCTGTGAAGAAGACCAAAGCTATCTCCTCAAAGGGCAAATTAAGAAACTAAAATGAGAAGATGAGAGCCATTAGTTAAGACAGATTTTTTGGATGACTGAGGCAGAGATAAAGGGGTAAGGGGAAATAGCTTTATGCTTGGCTGAGCTAATGGTTTCCTGTAAGCCCTAGAAAATATGATTTAAAGAAGCTTGCTGTTTCTCAGGCATTATGAGATTAAGTTCATCAGGGATGGTAATGCCTTAGGAGATCACCTGCTTTATAACTTTAGAGAAGTGAAAAGTGTAATCACAGCTTCCAATGAGTACTGAAGTGAAAAAGAAAACAGCTTTCCTCCTGCCAGGCCTTCTGGGTTTCTGTGAAGGTGAATCACAGAAGCAAAGAATCATAGAATCACAGAATCACAGAATCATACAGAATCACAGAATCACAGAATCATAGAATCACAGAATCACAGAACCATACAGAATCATACAGAATCATACAGAATCACAGAACCATACAGAATCACAGAATCATACAATCACAGAATCACAGAACCATACAGAATCACAGAACCATACAGAATCACAGAATCATACAGAATCATAGAATCACAGAATCATACAGAATCACAGAATCATAGAATCACAGAATCACAGAACCATACAGAATCACAGAATCATACAGAATCATAGAATCACAGAATCATACAGAATCACAGAATCAGTATGAATCA
>WAAF01010019.1:646381-738422 GCA_013400475.1 Tricholaema leucomelas | reverse complement strand
AGAAGCAGAATCACAGAATCATACAGAATCACAGAATCATACAGAATCACAGAATCACAGAACCATACAGAATCACAGAACCATACAGAATCACAGAATCATACAGAATCATAGAATCACAGAATCATACAGAATCACAGAATCATACAGAATCACAGAATCATACAGAATCACAGAATCACAGAATCACAGAATCATAGAATCACAGAATCATACAGAATCACAGAATCACAGATTCATAGAACTGTAGAATCATAGAATTACAGAATCATAGTATGAGAGAACAGTTTGGGTCGGAAGGGGATTTGTTTGGGTTCCCATCCCTGAAGATATTCAAAGTGAGGCTTGACATAGCTCTGGGCAACCTGATCTAGTTGAGGATGTCTCTGCTGCCTGCAGAGGGGTTTGGACGGGATGAGCTTTGGAGGTCCCTTCCAGCCCAGACCATTCCGTGATTCTGAAAGTCATTCAGTCCAAGCCCCAGTGCTGTCACTTCTCACCAGCAGGCAGAGAGGGAGGTTGTTCATCCAAGGATTCCATGTGGTATAGTAAAACATCAGAATCATTATATTTGCTAGAATTACAATAATACATTGCCTGTGCTCAGGCAAACAGCAGATGTGTTTTCCCCTACTCAAAAATATCTGTCTCATGCTTCTGCCACCAAAGAGAAGATTTTACAAAGAGAAGATGGTTTTATAGAAGAGTGTGAACAGCAGGACGCAAGAGGCTCTTCTTACCCTCTGCTCTACTCTAAGGAAGCCAGAACTGGAATCTTGTGTCCAGCTCTAGGCTTCCCAGTTCAAGAGAGAAAAGAAAATACTGGAAAGAGTCCAACAGAGGTAACAAAAATGTTGAGGAGCCTGGAGCATCTATGTGAGGAGGAAAGGCTGAGAGCCCTGGGGCTGTTGCACCTGCAGAAGAGCAGTCCCAGAGAGCATCTGAGCAATGCTCAGGAAGAGATAAAGGACATGTGGGAGGGAAGAGAATGTGGCCAGTCTCTTTTCAGTTGTGCCCAGTGACAGGCCAAGGGGCAGCAAGAACAAACTGGCACCCAGGAGGTTCCATCTGAACATGAGGAGAAAATTCTCTGTTGTGAGGGTGCTGGAGCCCTGTTATAGACTGCCCATAGAGGTTGTGGAGTCTCCTGGTCTGGAGGGATTCCAAACCCACCCAGACATTATGATCCTGAGCAAACTGCAGTGGGTGTCCCTGCTTTAGCAGAGAGGCTGGACTAGATTATTTCCAGAGGTCCCTTCCAGCCCCCAGCATGCTGGGATTCTGTGGCACAGCATTGCTATGGCTTCTGTCTTCTGCTGAAGGAAAAATCACCTTGAACCAAGACAAATTCAGGTCCAGTTCAGAAACAGTCTTGCTCAAAGCATTCCATCATGGTAAATGCAGTGCAGGAAGTAATCATGCTGAGAAAAATTACTGGAAAAGCTTTGCTTAACTTCTTCTGAATGCAGCCAAGTTCTCCAGCCCTGCTAATCCCTCAAGCTGTGCTTACACAGTGCATTCACAGGCCTGGCCTGGCACCGCTGTGATCTGAACACACTCCATCCCTGGTGGGTACAAGAGTGCAAGGCTGTTCTGGCTGCTTGTTCCAAACATCTTGGCAAGATCAGGACTGTTAATATTGCATGAACCATTGTAGACTTGGAGGCTGATGACTATGGCAGGGCAAAACCAGGTGGAGTAGAAAAAAGCCTTTCTGTACGAGCAGGTGATAAATTATAAGCTACATCAAAAATCAAAGGAACACTTTGCACAACACTAATGCCTCTTCCTTTTCTTTCTCCCAACTCAACAAGCCCACATGACAAAAACAGTCCATCAAAGTCCACTCTGTGCTCTACAGAAGCAAAGAATTGTCCTAATTGGGATCATTTTTATAGCTGAGGAGACTGCAAAGTCTCTGCTCTAGCAGTATGCAGTTGTTAATCTGCTCTCCTCTCATGTTCTGTATGAAGGGAGAGGATATTGCAAAATGCAATGGAGAGTGTCAGTCAGATTCTGGAAGATTCTACCGCTTTGAGCATTAAAAGAACATTGATTTACCAAAAAAAACAATGTTTAATTGTGTTTCCACAGCTCAGGACTCAGTCCAGTCTTCTTCAACATCTTCATTACAGACCTGGATGAAGGGACAGAGCAGATTTGCAGCAAGTCTGCTGATGACACCAAACTTGGAGGAGAAGCTGACACCACAGCAGGCTGTTCTGCCACTCATGCTGGCAGGGAGTGGCTGCAGAGCTGGGTGAAGTTGAACCTCAAGAAGTTCAACAAGGGCAAGCACAGGGTCTTGCTTCTGGGGAATAATAACCTCCTGTGCCAGCATAGGTGAGGGGTGGACCTGCTGGAAAGCAGCTTTGTGGAGAAGGACCTGGGAGTGCTGGTGGACAACAAGCAGTGTGGACTTGCTGACACAAAGGCAAATATTCTCCTGACCACTCTTGCAGCAAAGAAACTTTTCCTAATCTAAGCCTCCTCTGACACAATTTCAGGCCATCTCCTCTTCTTCTATCACCTGATACAAGGGAGCAGAGCCCAATCCTCACCTCACTGCAACCTCCTTGCAAGGAGCTGTAGAGAGCAGTGAGGTCTTCCCTCAGACTCCTCTTCTCCACACTAAACACCTCCAGCTGCCCTTCCCCAGCCCTGTTCTCCAGACCCTTCCCCAGCTTTGTTGCCCTTCTCCAGACCTGCTTCAGCTCCTCAATGTTCTCCCTATAGTGAGGGGCCTGAAACTGAACCAAGTACTCGAAGTGTGGCCTCAACAGTGCTGAGTACAGGAGCATGATCACTTCCCTACTCTTGCTGACCACACAATTCCTGATCCAGGCCAGGATGCCATTGGCCTTCTTGGCCACCTGAGCACACTCCTGGCTCCAGTTCGGTTGGCTCTCAATCAGCACCCCCAAGTTCTTTTCTGCTGGAATATATTTTTCACCTTCTGTTTCTTGAAATAATTCTCCTATCTCTTCCCCTTCTGTTTAAAGTTGCTTCAACTGGGAAGTCCTGGGCAAAAGGCCTGAAAGAAATAGCTCATCAGTGTTAGCTAATCATCACCACAGAGTGGCTGCAGCAAGAGTGCTGCCAAGTGAGCTCTTGGAAGCTGTAAAAAGGAAATAAGGGAACTTCCTCTGAGAAGCAAAATCTCATCAGTGGATATCTTGAAAAACTGATTAAGGCTTAGTCCTATCAAGGCTTCTCTAAATGTTTTGAAAAGGATGCTCATAATCCAAATATTTCCTGAAAGATGGGGTTGAGTGTTTATTCTGGAGCTCAAAACCATCAGGATGGGTGCAAATATCTGTTCAGGTTACTCTGCCATAAGTTTGCTGCTGCTGAGCTCACTCAGAAGCTATTCTTGCTGGATGCCTCCTACAAAAGCATGACTCAATGAATAGATGAAAGGAGACAGTGGCTAGGCTATCACCTACCTTGACTTCAGCAAGACTTTTGATACAGTCTCCCATAAGATCCTTGCAGGCAAACTCAAGGCATGTGGATTAGATGATCGGACAGAGAAGTGGATTGGAAACTGGCTCAACAACAGAGATCAGAGAGCCCAGCTGGCAGCATGTGGCCAGTGGTGTTCCCCAGGGATCAGTGCTGGGTCCAGTTTCACTCAATGTTGTCCTGAATGACCTGAATGAAGGGTAGAGTGGATTCTCAGGCCCACTGATGATACCAAGCTGGGTGGGGGGGATGCCTGTACTGCCATCCAATGAGATCTGGACAGGCTGCAAAGCTGGCCAAAGAAAAACCTTCTGAAGTCCAATAAGGACAAGAGCCGAGTCCTGCACCTGGGGCAGCAGGCAACAACACAAACTGGGAGTTGTCCTGCAGGAAAGCAGCTCCATGGAGAAGACCTTGAAGTCCTAGTGGTCAGCAAGTTACCCATGGGACAGCAATGTGCCCTCATGGCCAAGAGACAGTCTACAAAAGTCCTTAGCCTTGAAGTCTTACTAAAACTTCTGAGATTCTTGGGTTCTTCTAGGGTGTTGTCTGCCAGGTGAATTTTGGACAGTATTTGTTAAACAAGGGCCAATGGCATTCTGGGCTGCATCAAGAATTGTTCAGCAGGTCTAGGGAGGTTCTTCTCCCTCTCTACTCCAGGAGACCACACCTGGAATACTATGTCCAGTTTCGGGCTTCCCATTTCAAGAGATACAGAGACCTGCTAGAGAGAGTCCAGCAGAGAGCCACGAGAATGGGAGACTTGAGCATCTCCCCTGTGGAGAAAGACTGAGAGCCCTGGGGCTGTTTAGTTGGAGAAGAGAAGGCTGAGAGGGGATCTGGGCAACGTCTATCAATAGCTAAGGGGTGAGTGCCAGGATGAAGGTGCCAGGCTTCTTTTGGTGGTGCCCAGTGACAGGACAAGGAACAACAGGTACATGCTGGAACACAGGAGGTTCCAACTCTCCACAAGAAGAAATTTCTTTGCAGTGTTGGTGCCAGAGCCCTGGAGCAAGCTACCCAGAGAGGTTGTGGAGTCTCCTTCTCTGAAGACTTGCAAGGCCTCTCTGGATGTGTTCTTGTGTGTCCTGCCCTAAGTGATCCTGATTTGGCAGAGGAGTTGGGCTGGATGATCTCTAGAGGTCCCTTCCAACCCCTAACACTCAGGACTTAGTGAGACAGAAACTCACACCCACTTATTCTCAAAGATGCTCAAGAAGATGAAGGCTAACTCTAATTCAGCACAGGCAGAACCACTGAATGACCTGATTTACCCTTCAGCAGACTCAGTCTGGAACATCCCTGAAGCAGCAGAACATAGAATTCTTGGCTGCTGTGTGCTGCTGTGAAAAGAAAGTACAAAATAGATTGCAAATACATGGACAGGAAGTGTTAGCTGCTGCAGCTGCTAACAGATTCTTGCACAGACTGTTATGCACTTACAAGGCTGTTAGGATACTCCTATCCAGAGCACAGAACTGGAAATCAATTAATTCATAAACTGATGGAGACATCATTGCCATCAGGGGTAGGGTTCCATATTGGCTTGTGTCTCCTGGTGGACAGAAGGATGCCCATGAGCCAGCAATGTTCTTCGGTGGCTGAGAAGGCCAAGGCCATCCTGGGCTGGATTAGAAGGGCTATGGTTTGTAGGTGAAGAGAGGTTGTCCTGCCCCTCTACTCTGCCCTGGTGAGGTTGCATCTGGAATATTGTGTTCAATTCTGGGCCCCTCAACTCAAGAGTGACCTCAGGGAACTGCTTGAAAGAGTCCAGCACAGAGTCACAAAGACGCAGAAGGCAATGGAAGAGATTCCTTAGGAGGAGAGCCTGAGGGAGCTGGGGCTGTGCTGCTGGGAGAGGAGGAGCCTGAGGGTGGACCTCAGTCATGGTGAAAAAAATGGGCAGGGCAGTATCAGGAGGACTCAGCCAGGCTCTGCTCTGTGATGTCCAATGATAGGACAATGGCCAATGGGTGCAGGCTGGAGCAGAGGAGGTTCCATGGGAACAAAAGGAAAAGCTTTTTCATTGTAAGGGTGCTGGAGCAGATTGCACAGAGAGGTTTTGGAGTCTCCTTCTCCAGAGACATTCAAAACCTGCCTGGATGTGTTCCAGTGTGACCTGCTCTAGGTGCTCCTGCTCTGGCAAGGGGGGTTGGACTGGGTGAGCTTTGGAGGTCACTTCCAACCCCTAACACTCTGTGATTCTTTGTTTCTATCTCATTGGATTGTTCTTTCCATCCCAGCTGGTTCAGTTTCTTTCCCAGCCCATCAGTCTCTCTCCGTTCCTCCCTTTCTTTTCCCTTTGGGAAGCCAAAGGGCTTCACACAGAGCCTCTGGCACTCATTTGGTGGCCAGCCCAGTCCTAATCCCTGACAACAGAGCAACTCAGACTCCTGCATGGTTCAGAGCATCACCTAACTTGTAGCAATGCATATTCCAAGGTGGAAGAATAATCCTTTTAGTTTGTAGCTTTACAAAGTCAGACTTCTACTTTTTAAAGAAGTTGCTGTTGCTGTTGTTGTTTCTATGCAGAGTTTTCAGCTGAAATTAAAATCCTGCCAGACCAACCTCAACTTTCACAGCCTTTTGAAAGTTTGCTGTCCAGGTCTGCAATTTCCAGCCCAAGCTTTGCCACACACTAGAATTTGTGGGTGCTTACACTCAGCTCCACAGCACCTCTCAGCTCCTGTAACTGTTCTGAACGCTTTGGACGCCTTCAGCGTGGCAGCCCAATCCTTTGCCTAACCATCTCTTGCAGAAAATTAATTATTTGGTTTGTGGCAATTTTTTAATTGCAAATTAATTAGCTCCATCTGGTCTGTAATTTTCCACTTAGCAGGTAATAACTTTGGAAGCATCTGTTGCTTCTGAAACAGATAAGAGAGTAGGGAGGACAGTAATTCTTACCCCTCCAAGTGATCTGGTTAGGCAGTGGTGATCTTTTTGGAGGCTTAGGGATTTTTTTTTTTTAAGTGAGATCTTCACTGGACTGAATTTTATATGTCTTCATTTGCCCTAAGAGCTTCCTGCTCTACTTGCTGCTGATTAATGCAAGAAATTTTTAAAGCTGGAGATGTTTGATTGTTGTATTTTTAATTGAAAATTGACTGCCTGCTAAAGCTGCTTTATGGAAGATTTTCCTGTTGAAGAAGAATCTTTGCTGCTGTACCTGAGTGAAAAAAAACACAACCCAACAAACCCAAACTTCTGTTTCCTAAATGTAAACACCAACAGTAAAGTGAAATTTTACAACGGTGTCTCCTAAAGGACTTGGTAGAGTCCAGAAAAGGCTAAGATTTGTGGAAAGAAAGCAGGTTTCTCCTTTGGGCTTTACTGATGTTCATATCCTTGGATGTCTGAGACAAATTTGACTTTCAATGACCAAATCCATCAGAGATGTTCCACTGGACCCTCCATGTTCAGAGATGTGTCATGTCTTTTGAAACTGGTGTTGAGAACTGAGCTCTGGTGAAGTGGTTCTTCTTAGGGTATATATATATGGAATCATGGAATGGGTTGGAAGAGATCTTAAAGATCATCTATGTCATGTGCAAGGATAGAATAACAGAATAATAGAATAATAGAATCAATCAGGTTGGAAGAGACCTCCAAGATCATCCAGTCCAACCTAGCACCCAGCCCTATCCAGTCAACCAGACCATGGCACTAAGTGCCCCATCCAGTCTTTTCCTGAACACCCCCAGGGATGGTGACTCCACCACCTCCCTGGGCAGCCCATTCCAATGCCAATCACTCTCTCTGTGAAGAACTTCCTCCTAACATCCAGCCTATACTTCCCTCGGCACAACTTGAGGCTGTGTCCCCTTGTCCTGTTGCTGGTCGCCTGGGAGAAGAGACCAACACCTCCCATCAGAGCAGCTTGCTCAAGGCCTCATCCAGTCTGACCTTGACCCCCTGCCCCAGCTTGGTTGCCCTTTTATAGGTAATCTGTTCTGACTCCTCACCACCCTCATGGAGAAGAATTTCTCATCTAAATCTCACTTCTTCCAGTTTGAAGTCATCAATTCTCATCTTCTCACTCCTTGCCTTTGTGAAAAAGCCCTCTCCGCCTTTTCTTTTGGCAATGGAAATTTCATTGCATTCCACTGATTGGAAATTCAATCCCATGTTATCAATCTATATTGGTTGTAGACAAATCTGGCCCCTGATGCTGCTGCCTTTAGTAGGTTTAGGTGCAGATTTTTACACAGCTGCATAAGAGGCCTCTCCAAAGCACACTAAAACAGGTCCTGCATCTGGGTCGGGGCAACTCCAAGCACAAACATATAGGCTGGGCAGTGCCTGGTTTGAGGGCAGCCCTGGGGAGAGGGACCTGGACATACTGGTGGATGAGAAGTTCAACTTGAGCTGCCGGTGTGCACTCACAGCCTGGAGAGCAAACCAGATCCTGGGCTGCAGCAAGAGCAGTGTGGTTAGCAGAGTGAGGGAGGGGATTCTGCCCCTCTACTCTGCCCTAGTGAGACCCCACCTGGAGCACTGTGTCCAGTTCTGGGCCTCTGTGAAAAGAAGGATGTGGAGATGCTGAAAGGTGTCCAGAGAAGGGCCACGAGGCTGAGAGACTTGGGGTTGTTCAGTCTGGAGAGGAGAAGACTCCCAGGAGACCTTATTGTGGCCTTTCAGTATCTGAAGGGGGCTACAGGAAAGCTGGAGAGGGACTTTTGAGGGTATCAGGTAGTGAAAGGACTGGGGGGAATGGATCCAAGGAGGGGAGATTTAGATTAGACATTAAGAAGAAATTCTTCCCCATGAGGATGTTGAGACACTGGCACAGTTTGCCTAGGAAGGTGATGGAAGCCTCATACCTGGAGGTGCTTAAGGCCAGGCTGGATGAGGCTCTGAGCAACCTGATTTAGTGTGAGGTGTCCCTGCCCATGGCAGGGGGGTTAGAACTGGAGGATCTCTGAAGCCCCTTTCAGCCCTGACAATTCTGTGACTCTGTAAAAGCTGCATTTATGGAGACTTCTTCAAGCCTGGCAAACTTCCCTACTGTGTAGTCACTTCTATTTCTTAAGCCTTGCTTCAAACACATCACAAATCAGTTCATCGTAACAACTGTGCCCATTCACACAGCTCATCTTTGGCTTTGAGATCTGTGACTCAAGACTGGTCAACTGGCTCACCTGATGGCTTCTTTCTTAGAAAGAAAATGGCTTTCCCAAAATGCCTTTCATGCTAAGATGAAAATGTTCCTTCTGTGTTTTCATTAGGGCCAGGATAATGCTAACTGTAAAACTCCAGTGGTCTTGACATACAACAACACAGAGATTCATTTATGGCCTCCTGGAGGTGCTCAAGGACAGGCTAAGCGAGGCCTTGAGCAACCTGACTTAGTGGAAAGTGTCCCTGTCCATGGCAGCGCGGGGTTGGAACTGGATGATCTTTAAGGTCCTTTTCAACCCAAACCATTCTGTGATTTCATGACTCCATGTCCCTGCTGACTTTGCAGCACTAAGAAACTTGGGAAACCAGACTGGGATTTTTGGTGTCAAACAGCTAAGTTTCCTATTTACACAGTTAAAGATGTACCCTGATGGACTGCAATAAAAAGTGCCACCAAGAAAATTCAGACTTTTCATTAGCTCTCTGACAAGTTCCTTTACAGGTGCCTTAATTTCCCCCTCTACCACAGAGCTGTCTCCTGACAACTTATCAGAAGCATAGTCAGAAGCAAAATGACATCAGTCTCACGTATTTGAACTGGAGCAACACCACAGAGCATGTTGGTATCCCAAAAAACTGCTTTACTTCACACCACAAATCTAAGTGTGTCATATCCAGACATCCACACCAGCAACTCTTTTGTCTCAAGTGGTATTACTCTATTCTTCTAACATCATTCACCAGTAGGATTTAATATTAATGAGAGAGAGGGAGAAGAGAAGGCTCTGAGGAGACTTCATAGAACTTACTGTGGACTTCTGGTACTTAAAAGGGCCTAGAAGAAAGCTGGGGACAGACTTTTTAGGCGGGGGATGTTAAGGGGTGATGGTTTAAAACTATAAGAGGGAGATTCAGACTGAAGAGAAGGAAGCAATGTTTTACACTGAGGGTGGGGAGACCCTGTGCCAGGTTGCTCAGAGAGATGTTAGATGCCCTAGGTCAGGTTGTTTGGGGCTGTGAGCAACCCGCTCTAGGCGCATTGTCCCTGCTGACTGCAGCAGAGCTGGACTAGATGACCTTTGAGGATCCTTCCAAACCCAAACCATTCAGTGATCCCAGAAACTCCTTTCACATCTTGGCAAGCAGTCCCTGCCTGCACAAAGCAAGGCACTTTGCAGAAGCTGGTGCTTAATTTCTCGTGCTATTTGTTTTGACCTCATTAATGCTCCTGCAGTAGCTACAGTTCAGCACAACCAGAGTGTAGCCAGTGTCAGATCCTCAGTTTAGCAGCATTTTAAATCTAGTCAGGTCACTTTTATCTGACATGCACCACTGCTCTTTCCATCAGGAACCTTAAGCTTTGGAAGATTGCTGACCTAGAGCTAGCTTGGTGTCTGCATCTAACACTGCCACTTTGGCATGAAAAGAACTCTACTTAGGTATTCACAGGCTCACAGGATGTTGGGGCTTGGGACTCAAAGAGATCATCAAGTCCAATCCCCCTGCCAGAACAGGACCATACAATCTAGGTCAGGCCACACAGGAACACATCCAGACAGGCCCTGAAAGTCTCCAGAGAAAGAAACTCCACAGCCTCTCTAGAGAGCCTGTGCCAGTGCTCTGTGAGCCTTACAGAAAAGAAAGTCCTCCTTGTGTTGAGCTGGAACTTCCTGTGCTGCAGATTTCATCCATTGCTCCTCGTCCTATCCCACAGAGCAAGTGAGCAGAGCCTGTCCCCCCCTCTTCTGACCCCCAGCCCTCAGATACTGATAAACATTTATTAAATCCCCTCTCAGTCAGAGAGACTGAGCAGACTAAGCAGCCCCAGGTCCTCAGCCTCTCCTCATCAGGCAGTGCTCCAGTCTCCTAATCATCCTCGTAGCTCTCCACTGAACTCTCTCCAGCAGATCCCTGTCCCTCTTAAACTGGGGAGCCCTAAACTGAACATAGTATTCAAGATGAGGTCTCACCAGGGCAGAGTAGAGGGGGAGGAGAACCTCCCTTGATCTGCTGGACACACCCTTCTTAATGCACCCCAGGGTCCCATTGGACCTCTTGGCCAGCAGGGCACATTGCTGCCCCATGGATGTTACCCACCAGCACTCCCAGGTCCCTCTCCACAGGACTGGCCTCCAGCAGATCCTCCCAGCCTGTACTGGTGTGGTTTATTGTTCCTCCGCAGGTGCAGAACTCTGCACTTGTCCTTGTTGAACCTCATTTGGTTCCTCTGTGCCCAGCTCTGTCTGTTCAGGTCTTGCTGGATGCCTCCCAGTTTGGTGTCATCAGCAAACTTGCTGAGCAGACTCTGTCTGTCTGTCTGTCCCCTCATCAATGGCATTGATGAAGATGTTGAACAGCACCAGAATCAGCACTGGTGTTGGTGATTCTTTACTCTTACAGACTGACAGGTCTCATTGCATTGAAAGGCCCTTCACAGGTCATCTTGTCCAACCTCCCTGCAGTCAGCAGAGACACCTCCATCCAGATCAAAATACCCAGGGCCACATCAAGAATAATCTTGAAAGGCTTCCACACTCTTAGAGCCTCCTAGAGCACCTTGGCTCTTGCAGAGATGAGAGGAACTCTTAGCAGTACTGACAGCTGATGAAAATCTCCTTCTCCCCATTTGGTGAAACCCTCAGAGCAAGAAAACCACCACTTTGTTTCCTGGCTCCTACGTATTCAATAAACTGGTGGCTGAAACATGCCACATTTGTTGTGTGAATTCATGCTTTATGAGATGCAAAATGTCACAGAACAAATTATTTCCCTTAAATTACCCAACTCCTTTTGTCAGCACTGCCTGGGCACAGCTGATTTGCAGAAACATGTGAAATGAGAATCCAAACAGAATCATGAACACTGGACTATGAAGCAATTTATGCAAAACCTTCAAAGTGTATTTTTGGTGATAAAACCCCCAACCAAACCAGTAACAAACTCCCCCACATCTCACCTGAACCTGTCCAGGAAACATAAAATCAGCTAAACAGGGACTGGGTTGTAAACATTTCAGGCAGCAGCTTTCCTGTCCAGGCAGTTACTTGGACTGGAGGTCAAAACTGGAACTCCACATCATGTCCAACAACTGCCTCACAGTAGCAAGGATTGGAAGGGACTTCTGGAGATCATCCAGTTCAACCCTCCTGTAGGGGCACCCACAGCAGCTTGCAAGGAGCACAAGGGCCAGGGTGGGTTGGAATCTCTCCAGAGAAGGAGCCTCCACAACCTCTCTGAGCATCTTGCTCCAGGCCTCCATCACCCCCACATCAAGGAAGTCTCTCCTCATGTTCAGATGGAGTCTCCTGGATTCCAGTTTGTGGCCACTGCTCCTTCTCACTGAGCACCACTGACAAGAGCCTGGCCCCATGCGCTTGCCCTCCGCCCTTTATCTCTTGCTGAGCATTGCTCAGATCCCCTCTGAGGCTGCTCTTGTCCAGGCTCAACAGCCCCAAGGCTCTCAGCCTTTCATCCTCACAGAGCTGCTCCAAGGCCCTCAGCATCTTTGTAGCTTCCTCTGGACTCTCTCCAGTAGATCCCTGTCTCTCTTGTACTGGGGAGCCCAGAACTGGTCTCAGTTCTACAGCTGTGACCTCATAAAGGCAGATTAAAGAGGGAGGACAACCTCCTTTGACCTGCTGGCTACACTTAATTATGCAGTGGGGTCCCTTAGTTTCTCTGAAAGCCATACATGGAGCAACACACACTCAAGAAACTCCTAACTGCTCTCCAACCCACTCCCATTCCCCTACTGCTTAAGCAGCTAGCAGTACATTTGTTAAAGACCATTTACTCATCAGAAGAATTATCTACCTGAAGTGGAGTAGAAGCAGGATAAGAAAAGCTCCCAGAGCACACTGAAGTGCTGTGACAAAATATTTGCAGGTTTGTTAAAAGATGAGAAAAATAAAAGAGCTTAAAATGGTGCAATTAAGACTTTTCCAGTCTTTCCAGTTCTGACTGCTTGTAAGCAAGCAACTCCTCTTTGAGGATCATCTGCAAACAATGAGGAGGAAGAGGCAAGAAGAATATTTAGCTCCTTTAGAAATACTCATAAATCATCTTTTGTCATGGAGGGGGGGGGAACAAAAACCAACCAAACAAAACAAAACAAAACTCCAAACCCCAGTCATTATCATTTCTATAGTTAATGGAAATGTGGGATGCACCTGAAACCAAAGGAAACTTGGATTTTGCCTCCCAGGAGATAACTGACTAATGTGTGAAAGAAAACCCAGGGCTGTTCTGTGCTGGGCTCTGCTGTTTATGAAGACAATGTGTCAGACTCTCACTTCTGATCTGGTTTGGGTTTATTTTTCCCTTTCATTTTTAAAGATGATTCTGTTTTGCACATGTCTGCTTTGATAAATCACATTCTCTCATGCTTGTGAGCCTTGCTCTTCCTTCCCCAACCAGCTGCATTATTGACTTCTTCTATTTTTGTTGCCTGATGTGTGAATAAAAAAAGGCTGTAGCCTGTTCCTGGAAGCACAACCAGCTCCTAGGGATTCACTCAGATTTTATCACCCTTCAGAACAACAGCAACAACAAAACCTCCTTCCAGCTGTACTGGCAAAGGTGGGGTTTGGCTGCTGTTCTGTTGACTGAAAGTCTAGGATTTGCTCTAAAAATAGACCACAGAGTGAATAACAGCAGCAAAATTGTTTCCTGTGTGTACAAGCAAGAGACCTGGCTGCTCACCAGACTGACGTAGGAGTGCAGATCTCAACTGTCCATCGGTGAATTTGACTACCAGTAGAAACTTGATTACTAGGAACTATTTTCATTCATTTAAATCACACCAGCAGTAAGGCTGGAAAAGACCTACAAGATCAAGTCCAGCTGTTAATCCAGCACTGCCAGGTCACACTAAACCATGCCACTCATCACCACATCTACACATTTTTGGAACACTTCAAAGGATGATGATTCCACCACTTCCCTGGGAATCCTGTCTCAGGGCTTAACTACTCTTTCAGAGATTAAAATGTCCCTTACATCCAACTTAAACCTCCACTGGTGCAACTTAAGGCTTTTTCCTCTTGTCTTTTCACTTGCTATGTGGGAGAAGAAACTAACACCCACCTGGCTCCAACCTCCTTTCAGGGACTTGCAGAGAGCAATGAAGTCTCCCCTCAGCCTCCTCTTCTCCAGGCTAAACACTCCCAGGTCCCTCAGCTGTTCCTCCCCAGCTCTGTTCTCCAGACCCTTCCCCAGCTTTGCTGCCCTTCTCTGGACCTGCTTCAGCACCTCAACGTCATAGGAATCATAGGNCTTCCCTTCTCCAGGCTAAACACCCCCAGCTCCCTCAGTCTCTCCTCATAGGGATTGTGTTCCAGACCCCTCACCAGCTTCGTCACCCTTCTCTGGACACCTTCCAGCACCTCAACATCTGTCTTGAATTGAGCAGCCCAGAACTGGACACAGTACTCAAGGTGTGACCTGGCCAGTGTTGAGTACAGGGGAAGAATAACCTCCCTTGTCCTACTGGCCACACTGTTCCTGATAGAGGTCAGGATGACATTGGCTCTCTTGGCTACCTGGGCACATATCCCAGGTAGCCAAGAGAGACAATGTCCTTATAGTGAGGGTCTCAAACCTGAACCTAGTACTCATTAGTGCTGAGTACAAGCAGACAATCACTGTCCTGGTCCTGATGGCCACACCATTAGCAATCCAGGTGAGGATGCTTCACGCTGCCTCATCTTCAGCTGGCTGGTGATCAACATCCCCAGATCCTTTTCCACCAGCAGTTTCCAGCTACTCTACCCCAAGCCTGAAGCTCTCATGGGGTTGTTGTGACTCAAGTGCAGCACACAGCACTTGGCTTTGTTCAATCTCATCCCACTGACCTCAGCCCATTGATCCAGACAGGCCAGGTCCCTCTGCCCAGAGCCTTCCTACCAGGAGGAGATCAATACACCTGCCCACCTAATTTAGTGTCATCTGCAACCTGACTGAGGGTGCCCTCAATCCCCTTGTCCAGATCACCGATAAAGACATTAAAGAGAACTGGCCCCAGTACTGAGCCCTGGAAAACACCACCTGTGACCAGCCACCAAGTGGCTTTAATTACATTTCCTAATCACTTTTTGGAGCTGCCCATCCAGTCATTTTTTTACCCAATCCAAGCCACATCTGTCCAAGCCAAAGACAAGAGGACGCCTATCCAAATCTGTACTTCTAACCTTCCTCTACCAACCCTCTTCTCCTTCACATCTGGTCTCTGCAAAGTCTCTCCTTTGCAGAGTGTTCACTGGTAAGAGAGAGAACCTCGGGCAGAGAAGGATTTTAGCTTCTTTTGTAGTGCTCCCTCATCAGCTCCCTGTCTGAATGACTGAGCAGGTTGTCATGCTTCATTTCATGGCTGTGCACACACTGCTGTGCTCCTAAGCAACCGCAAAACTGTAACTATCAGGTGTACCCTGCACTTTGGGTTGTGATCTTCAGTGGACCTTAAGGCTCCTGTATCCACCACTGATTATCTTCTGGATGTACCAAGTGTCCTCAACAAGGCTGGGGGCTGCCAGGCTGGAAGGTGAGGTAGCTGGGTGGCATTCAGGGTGCAGGTCAGCATACTTGAGGTGAAAGCAGATGACTTTAGTCCTTCCAGGAAGAATGCTGTTGTCATTGAAAACAAATCTCATTGCTCTCTACAGCTCCCTAAAGGGGGGTTGGGAGGAGGTGGAGGTTGGGCTCTTCTCCCTGGTATTGGGTCATAGGATGAGAGGAGATGGCCTGGAACTGTGCCAGGGGAGGGTTAGGTTGGAGATTAGGAAAACATTATTTGCTGCAAAAAAAGGTCAGGAATTGTAACAGGCTGCCCAGAGAGAGGTGGAGTCACCAGCCCTGGAGGTGTTCAGGAAACTTGTGGCCCTGACACTGTGGGACATGGTTTAATGGCTGTGATGGTGTTAGGTTGATGATTGGACTCAACGATCTTAGAAGTCTTTTCCAGCTGAAACAATTCTGATTCCCTTTTCAAATGTGGAAAACAGGTTGACCAAAGAAGTTGTGGAGAGAAGTTGTAGAGGCTCTAAGTCTGGAAGTATTCAGAGCCAGGTTGGATGAGGCTTTGAACAGCCTGGTCAGTTGGAGGTGTCCCTGCCCACAGCAAGAGTTTGGAGCTTTCCAATCCAAACCATTCTATGGTTCTATGAATATTTGTTGCTTCCCAGTATGAACAGAACATGCTATTAAAAAGAAGCACCACTGTTTCTACAATGAAGGTCTCTTCATCCCTCTCTCTTCTGCACTCCAAAGTCCCCATCTGGAGCACTGTGTTCAGTTATGAGCTCCTCAACACAAGAAGGACATGGAACCATTGAAGCAGGTCCAGAGGGGGGCACAAAGACAATTAGAGGGTTAGAGAACCTTCCCTATGGGGACAGGCTTAGAGAGTTTGAGTGTTCAGCCTGGAGAAGAGAAGGCTCCAGGGAGACCTTCTGGTGGTCTTCCAGTACCTGAAGGAGGCCTACAAAAAAAGCTGAGAAGGGATTTTTGACAAGGGCTTGTAGTGATTAAGATAAAGGGGAATGTCTTTGAGCTGGAAGAGGGGAGACTTAGACTGGAGATTAGGCAGAAATCCTTTCCAGTGAGAGTGGTGAGCCACTGGAACAGGTTGCTCAGGGAGGTTGTGGATGGTCAAGGCCAGGCTGGATGAGGTCTTGAGCACCCTGGTCTAGTGGAAGGTGTCCCTGGCCATGGCAGGGGAGTTGGAAATAGGTGATCTTTAAGGTCTCTTCCAACCCAAGTCAATCTATGATTCTATGATACAACTGTTTAGTGGGAGATGGATGGGGAGGGAGAGCACATTTCAAGAACTAAAGGAAAGTGTAGGTTGCTTTGAAATCTGCTTTTTTTTCCCTCAATGTGAAGGCTGCCTGTGAGTCAATGGAATGACAAGACAAAAGCCACTCTGAAAATTCCCAGAACCCAAAGGTGACTTAGAACATCCAACATTCAGGGAGGACAAAACAAAGCAGTCATCCCCTCTGATCGCTCCAGCCAGCTGCCCTAGGCAAGGCTGAGGCTGCCACGAAGCTGCCTGGAGACCTCTGCCAATACACCAGATGTCACCCAGAGGCAGAAGAGAGAAGACAGATGGGGGTAGGGGAGACAGAAACTTTCGAGACGAATTTTTGAAGCTGACATTCTAGAGAGGAACATCAGAGAGTATAAAACTCATTGCCTTTGCATACAGGAGCTGGAAGTGAAGGAAGCTGAAAGGGACAAAGCATTCAGAGAGACAGCTGAGAGCCTCCAGAGAAAGACAATTCCTGCAAATAGCTCCTTAATGTTTGCCTTATGTCTAGGTCAGGAGAGCAACCATAAAATGTCACCTTGTCACCATCTGCAGTCATCACAGAAGTTGTAAGGGAGTGTTTGGAGGCATTCACGACAACCCTGCTCCCTTGCTCTGCAAGATTTCCTGTGGGGGGGTTAACTCTGATTTTCTTCCCCCTGCATTCAGTTCAGTTCAGTGTCACTGCACTTACTGCCCCCAGTAGCCACTCCTCACACTAATTAATTCCTCATACCCCACTGCCACCCTGATTTTAAGGGGGGAACAGAGGCAAGTAATTATGAAAAAGGCAGCACTGCCTATGAAAGATTAAAGGCAAAATGCCTCTGATATGCATGCCTGGGAGACAGGCTCAGAGGAACTGTCACTTTCCCACTCTCTTTTCCACCGTTCCTTTGGCAGACAAAAACAACCCCACAACATTTCATAGCCCATGTGTCGTGATCTGAGAGCAAAACCAAACTCAAATGTCATGGCTGAAAATGACATTTCCTACAACTAACACTTGCACTGCAACAGTTTCTACCATCTCTGTCAGGGTGTTATTCCAAGTTTAGGATAATCCCTATCTAAGATCTGATGGCAGAGATTACTAAATGTGCTTACAGCTGACAGCTGTGTTCAGAAGACCAATTTGCTCCAAGCCCTTTCCCCAAGCAAATAGGAGGCAAAGGCCATCAATGCTTTTCTTAGGGTGTTCCCTACCAGGTGAATTTTGGACAGTATTTGTTAAACAAGGGCAAATGGGGTCCTGGGGTCTATCAAGAAGAGTGTGGGCAGCAGATGCAGGGAGCTTCTCCTCCTCCTCTACTCTGCCCTGGTCAGGCCCCACCTGGAATACTGCTTCAAATTCTGGGCTCCCAGTTCAAGAGGGACAGGAATCTGCTGGAGGGAGTCCAACACAGGGCTCCAAGTATGCTGAAGGGTCAGGAGAACTGCCTGGTGAGGAGAGGCTGAGAGCCTTGGGGCTGTTCAGTCTGCAGAGGAGAAGGCTGAGAGGGGAGCTGAGCAATGTCTATCAAGAGCTGAGGGCTGGGAGTCAGGAAGGAAGGCACAGGGACAGCCTCTGCTCACTTGTGCCCTGCCATAGGACAAGGGGCAACGGATGGAAACTGCAGCACAGGAATTTGCACCTCAAGATGAGGAAGAATTTCTTTGCTGTAAGGGTGAGAGAGCAGTGGCACAGGCTGCCCAGAGAGGTTGTGGAGTCTCCTTGTCTGGAGCCTTTCCAGCCCTGTCTGGATGTGTTCCTGTGCCACCTGTGCTGGATTCTCTGGTCTTGCACTGGCAGAGGGTTGGACTGGAAGCTCTCCAGAGGTCCCTTCCAACCCCTGACATCCTGGGATCCTACAGTTTTCTGTGCAATGGCTTCTCTCCCTGCCAAGATCAACCACAAGGTCCAGGAACTGCTTTTGTAGTTGAGGCTCTAAAAAGGCAAGGTTCTACATATCAGCGCTACAAAAACCTCCTGCTGATTTAAGTGTTGACATCACAGCAGTCAAACTGGCCCTCAGCAGCCCTAGAATTGGAGGGAATGAAGGTTATTTCTTTCCCTGGGCTTTACATTAGAAGATCCCCTTCATTCTCCCTGTATTCAGTGCTGCAAATGTGGCACCCCTAGACTCCTAAGAGCTATTTGGCAGTTTCACACTCAAGAAACAAAGTTGTGAAATCCCTTTTCTGCTTTCAAAATTATTCTAGCTAAATAAGGGACCAAAAGCAGGATGCAGGTTCTGCTAAGTCCTGTTCTGAAATGCAGAAAAACACATTTAGATCTTTACCAATCCTGACTGACATCTTTGTGATCTGATTACCAACAAATGTCATGTTTGGCCAAGCCAAAGCTTCTGAGCTCCACTTTAAAGCTACTGCACAGAAGATTTATTATAGAATCATAGCCTGGTTTGGGGTGGAAGGGACCTTTAAAGGTCATCTAGTCCAATCTCCCTGCACTCAGCAGGGACATCTGCACGCAGAGCAGGTTGCTCATGGCCCCAGACAACCTGACCTGGAATGGTTTCAGGAATGAGGCTTCTACCACCTCTCTGGGCAACCTGGGACAGAGTCTCACCACCCTCACTGTAAAACACTGTTTTGTCCTTCTCTTTAGACCAAATTTCCTTCTTCTAGCTCAAACCATCACCTCTTGTGCTGTCATACCAGGCGCTGCTTTAAACATCTGTCCTCAGCTTTCTTTCAGACCCTTTTAAGTAGTGAAAGTCCACAAGAAGGTCACTCAGGAGCTTTCTGCTCTCCAGCATTCCCTTATTTGTCTATCAAGACAAAACCTCTGCCTGTGAAGAAGTTCCAGAAAACTATTGCTAAGTGTCTAAACCTGTCTCCCCCTTTACTGCTGTGTGCCTTGGGTGATTTTGCTCTTTCTTATCCTTGCCTGTTATTTTAACTGGGAAGCAGCAGGAGCAGACTCTTGCTGGCAAGCGATGTCACCTCAGCCAGCAGGCTCTCAGCCTGGCTCATCCCGAGGTGCTGCTACTGCCTACTGTATGGCTCACTGCTGATTTCCTCACCTGGGATTCCCAACAATGAACAGGGCCTCTGATTTCCCTCTCTGATCCCCAAAGGCACTGCCTGGATGATGCTGTGTTTAAAAGGACCCCGAGGGTGCTAACTGCTAATCCCACCAGATCTTCTGATTGAACTCTCTACAAAAGATTTTATGCTGATGCTTTCTAGCTGAAAACACAACAGGAGGAACCACCTTTCATTCCTAACCCATGTTGAATGCTGTTTCATCCCTCAAACTGTGCTTTTGGTTTAATACCTTTAGATCTGTTTTCCAGGCAGGCACCAAGCAGTGTGTTGCTTGGGTTACACTTGTAAAGAAGTGCTGTGCCCTATAAAACTGCTCACATTCCTTCCTGCTAGGGATTATTACAAGAGCCTGATGTGACAGGCAATCCACATCACAGAATGCCACAATCCCAGTTTGCTGGGGGCTGGAAAGGACCTCTGCAGATCATCCAGTCCAAACCTCTTGCTGAAGCAGAGGCACTCACAGCAGCTTACTCAGGATCACAATGCCCAGGTGGATTTAGTATCCCTTCAGAGAAGGAGATTCCACAACCTCTCTAGGCAGCCTGCTCCAAAGCTCCAGCACCCTCACACCAAAGAATTTTCTCCCCACGTTCTGATGGAACCTCTTGGGTTCCAGTATATGCCTGCTGCCCCTTGTCCTGTCACTGGGTATCACTAACAAGAGTCTGGCTCCATTCTCTTGCTCCTCACCCTTTATCTCTTGGTGAGCATTGCTCAGATCCCTTCTCAGGTTGCTCTTCTGCAGGCTTAGCAGCCCCAGGGCTCTCAGCCTTTCCTCCTCACAGAACTGCCTCAGGTCCCTCAGCATCTTTGTAGCCTCTGATGGAGTCTCTCCAGTAGTTCTGTTGCTACCCTCGCTGCTAAGTGGCTAGAGCTAAAGACAGACTGTCCCTAGAGTTCCTGTTCACTGGAATCAGAACACACTGGGTTGGAAGAGACACTTGAAGACCATCTTGTCCAACCCTCTTGCAGTGAGCAGAGCCATGTCCAAGAAGAGCAGATTGCTCACAGCCCCATCAAGTCTGACCTTGGATGTCTCCAGGGATGGGATCTCAACCACACCTCTGGGCCACCTGTTCTACTATTCCACTACTCTCACTGTGCAGAACTTCCTCCTAATATCCATCTAAATCTCCCCTGCTTCAGTTTCAAACCACTGCCCCCTATCCTATCACTACATGCACTTGGAAACAGTCTCTTCCCAGCCTTTGTGTAGGCCTCCTTCAGAGTCCCCACAGGAAAGGATTTAGGGAGGGAAGGTAAAAGAAAGAGGGTCAGCAAAGCAGAAACGGAGAAAGTCCTCCCTTCTGAAATGGGTATTTGTACGTAACAAATTCCACTCTCCTTGTGCTGACAGTCACTTGTCTTCCCCTGGGACTCTGCCCTTAAGTCCCTCCTGCTCCTCTCAGCTTTTCCTTTTCTATAGCTTTCCCTCAGAGGTGTTTCATCAGTCAGCTATCAAATCTAGAAGACATGCAAGCCACAACAGAAACTCAGCTTCCTGACACGGAAGCAGAGCTAGCTGCGGGCAACATCTGTCCAAGCAGGCCAGCTTATCTGAGCACTGCTGGCAGGCCACAGACTTTCAAAAGGCCTGATTTAGGCTGAAGCCCACATGGAGTTCCCCTAATTATCAGCTCCCACCCAGAGCAAAAGCACATAAATGGTGCCACTATTAATGATGGGGTGGAAAGTGAGAGGAAGTCAGTAATGTGGGCATAATGGTTCTGTCCTGGAGTCATTGAGTCTTGTTCAAATTGGCTTTTTGGGATTCACTGTGTCAATTTGAATGGAAAAGTGCCCACTTCCTCTTCTTTATTGTGCCATCCATCCTGCAGTCACAGCTTGTAATAGATACTTCCAGCAAGATTTTCCTGTTGTCAGCAGGGCTTTGTTTTCCCCTGGAAAACCACAGAAGCTGTGTCAGGCTGGGTCATTTGTAGCATAAGTTACTAGAATGATCTTTGAGGAGGCCTGCAAAGATGCTGATGGGCCTGGAGCATCTCTGTGAAGAGCAAAGCCCTGGGGGTGTTAAGCCTGGAGAAGGGGGGGGGGGGCAAGAGGATGGGACCAGACTTTTCAATGGTGCCCTTGTACAGGATAAGGGGCAATGGGCACAAACTGGAACCCAGGAGGCTGCTAGGAGAGGTTGTGGAGTCTCCTCTGGAGGGATTCCAAACCCTACTGGCCATTTTGATCCTGGGCAAGCTGACATGGGTGCCTTGCTTTAGCAGGTGGGTTGGCCTAGATGATCTAGGCCTAGATGAGTGTGGGCAGCAGGTCGAGGGAGGTGATTCTCTCCCTCTACTCCACTCTGGTGTGACCCCACCTGGAGTACTGCATCCAGTTCTGGACGCCCTATTACAAAAGGGATGTGAAGATGCTGCAGCATGTCCAGAGAAGGGCCAAGAGGATGCTCAGAGGGCTGAAGCAGCTCTGCTATGAGGACAGACTGAAAGAGTTGGGGCTGTTCAGTCTGCAGAAGAGGAGGCTCCCAGGTGGCCTTATTGTGGCCTACAGTATCTGAAGAGGGGCTACAAAAAAGCAGGGGAGGGACTTCTTAGCCTCTCAGGGAGTGACAGGACTAGGGGGAATGGAGCAAAGCTGGAGGTGGGGAGAGTCAGACTGGATGTGAGGAGGAAGTTCTTCACCATAAGAGTGGTAAGAGCCTGGAATGGGATGCCCAAGGAGGTGGTTGAGGCCCCATCCCTGGAGGTATTTAAGGCCAGGCTGATCTAGGGTAGGGTGTCCCTGCCCATGGCAGCGGGGGTTGGAACTAGATGATCCTTGTGGTCTCTTCCAACCCTGACTGATTCTATGTTCTATGATCTGCAGAGGTCCATTCCAACCCCCAGCATGCTGGGATTCCATGGGGAAAACTTCTTTCCACAGACAATAAAGCTGTCCTAGGCATGCCACAGAACAAGCACCATTTGATTGATGACTGTGGTGAGGGCACTGTGATCAGTCACCTTCACCTCTCTTGGTTTGAGTCACATTTGTGTCTGAGCTTTACTTTTAACAGCACTCATACCAAGAGGCTGTATGTGAATGGTGTAAGGAGTTTGCCTACAGTTCCCTCTAAGGAAGCTTATCTCAGTCTGTCAACTTTGGAGAAATTGTGATGGAATCTGCTTGGAGCTCTCATCTTCATTAGAGACAGTCACACGTAGAGAGCAAATGCAGCTGCTCTCCATGGCTACTGCCAAGCTCTTTTGTGTGAGCTGACTGGAATGACAGCACAGATATCAGCTTGCACTTACTCCTTAACCCAAGCTCCTCTTTAGAGCTACCTCTCCTTTCTTATTTTTTTCTGCTCTACTTAACCTTCTCTTGGAATTTCCCACCATCCCAGGTGTCCTCAGTAAACCTAAGAGGGGCACAGCACTGTATCTTCTTTTAGAATCACAGAATGGTTTAGGTTGGAAGGGACCTCAAAGCTCAGCCAGTTCCAACCCCCTGCCATAGGCAGGGACACCTCCCACTAGAACAGGTCGATCAAGGCCTCATCCAACATGGCCTTGAACAGCTCCAGGAAGGGAGCTGCCACAACCTCCCTGGGCAACCTGTGCCAGTCTCTCATCACCCTGACTGCAAAAAACTTCCTAACATCCAGTTTAAATCTCCCCTCTCCAAGTTTAAACCCATTCCTCCTTCTCCTGTCACTACAAGACCTTCTCAATAGTCCCTCCCCAGCCCTCCTTTAGACCCCTTCAGATACAGGAAGGCCACTACAAGATCTCCTAGATGCCTTTTGAAGGCTGCAGCACCCCAACTCTCTCAGCTTGTCCTAATAGCAGAGCTGCTGCAGCCCTCTGAGCATCGCCATGGCCTCCTCTGGACTCTCTCCAACAGTTCCATGTCCTTCTTGTGCTGGGGGCTCGAGAACTGCACATAGTACTCCAGGTGGGGTCTCAGGATAGCAGAGCAAAGGAGTAGAATCCCCTCCCTTGCCCTGCTAGCCTCCTCCACTCTCAGTTATCACTCCCTACAGGGTGGTTTTCCAGTGCCAGGTGGAAAATCAGTGGAGGACTTTGGAGGAGTGACATGTGTGGGGGGGCCTCTTCTAATGATACCCTCCACCAACCAGTTCCACCTCATCACAGCTGATGTATGAATTCACACAAGAAAACTAACAGTCATTTTAAACTTTTTTTTTTCCCCTGAATCTGCACTTTTCTTTCTAAAAAGGAATTTTAAACTAAGACAGATGGAGACTCTTACACTGCCTCCCTTCCAGCTGCCAGGTTTAGGTCCAAGACTGTCCAATAACTATTTGTTTTCTTGATGAAAGAAATGTGCTAATAAACGAATCCTTCCCACTTACACACAATCTTTCATCTTGAGAGGAAGCCAAAGAATACTAAAAGAAAATAGAGGACCTTAATTTTGGGCCTGTGGCAGCCTAGCAGAAAATTAACCATGGACCTCTCTCTCTTCTCCTCAGAGAAAGCAGAGAACAAAAAAGAGAGCTGGAGGGACTGAGTTGGTGATGTATCTGACTGAAGCCATTTAACATGGCACAGCAGACAGCAGCAGCTGGTTCAGTTCTTAAAACCACTCGGATCAACTTCAAGGAAGCTGGAGCCAAGTGGGAATTGATTTCTTCTCCCTAGCAACAAATGACAGAATGAGAGGAAATGGCCTCAAGTTGCACCAGTGGAGGTTTAGGTTGGACATTAGAAGATTTGATTTGCCATTGGAATGGGCTGCTCAGGGAGGTGGTGGAGTCACCATCCCTGGGGGTGTTTAGGAAGAGTCTGGATGGGGCACTCAGTGCCATGGTCTAGTTGACTGGCTAGGGCTGGGTGCTAGGTTGGACTGGATGATCTTGGAGGTCTCTTCCAACCTGGCTGATTCTATGGAAAGGCTTGTCAACCACTGGAACGGCTCCCTGGGAAGGTGTTTGAGTCCCCACATGTGGAGGTGTTTGAAGAGGCAGAGATGCACTGCTGAGGGACATGGTTTAGCACCAGCCTTCACAGAGTTAAGGAATGGTTGGACTCAGTAATCTTAAAGGTCTTCTCTAACCAAAACCATTCTATGATTTATGTTTTACACCTAGGTTTATGTAATTTCAGCATCTTTATTTTGGTATCTTTTTTATTTCAGTCTGTATCCCCCCCAAATATTTACAGCCTTGAAGGACTTGTTGAGGAAGTTAAATAATAAGCAACATCAGAACAACTGTGAGTTTATAGGCAAGCCACCTAGAATAAAGTCACCAGACCCTCTGCTGTCATCAGCTGGCAGCCCTCAGCTGAAGTCACCAAGAACCTGCCTTTATTTGGTTTGCTGGAAAAATGTCAAAAGAAAAGGACCAAAAACCTGATCAGGTACATTAGTAATGATGGAGGCAGAACAAGCAGAACTGAAGAGTTTCTTGTGTGGTGGATATCATCTGAAGATCCCTGATAAAAGCAAATACAGATGAAAAGAGGAAAGGGCAGAAACATCACATTAGTATTTTGGTTTACTTTTTACAAGCTCTTCCTGAATGAAGACCTCATTAAATGAGCCAGGTCAGCATGAAATCAAAGTTAAATGTTGGTTTATTATCAGTATGGCCACAGCTGTTGAGCTCAATGCCATTCCCTCTCGTCCTATCACTACAAGCCTTTGTCAGAAGTCCCTCTCCAGCTTTCTAGTAGCCCCCTTCAGGTACTGGAAGGCTGCTGTAAGGCCTCCCTGGAGAATTCTCTTCTCCAGCCTGAACAGTCCTAACTCCCTCAACCTATCCTTACAGCAGAGGTTCTCCAGACCTCTGATCATCTTTGAGCCCTCTGGATCCACTCCATCAGCTCTTTGTCCTTCTGGAACTGGAGGCCTAGTAGCCCCCTTCAGGTGAGCAGAGCAGAGCAGAGCAGAGCAGAGCAGAGGGGAAGAATCCCCTCCCTGTGCTGCAGCTCTCCCTGCTCTGGATGCAGCCAGCACACAGCTGCCTGCTGGGCTGTGACCAGTGCTGCCTCATGGGGAGTTTATCATCAACCACCAACCCCGAGTCCTTAAACCTGCTCTCAATAAAGTTAACTAAGGTTGATAGCCACGGAAGCAGTGATCCTGCAGGAAGTAAGAAATCCACAGAGGGCAATCCTGGAGCCAAAGATGACTCTGCTGGACCCCTTTATGCTAAATAAGGCCAAGCAGCATCTTCACTTTAAATTTCAGCTGCGATTAAACCTTGTGCATTTCTGTATAGGATCCTCTGACTAAAATAACCACACCAGGTACTGGCAGACTTTGATTTCTTTCTTTTACTAATGCTCCATTAACCTTCAACATCTGCTCTCTCTGTGCGCAGTCAGCAACTCCTCTAATCTTCTCTCTCCTCTTCTCTGCTCACAGGAGCAGTCATCTTTAATAAAGTTGTTCTCCTCTCTCCCATTGCCTGTCTCTGCCCTGCACCACCATTCTGGACTGCAAGCACACGCCGTGCCACGGGGAATCAGGAGTGCTGCCTAGGCAGTGATTTTGCTTTGTTTCAGCACTTCTCAACCCTGAAGCAGCATGCTCACAGCTCCATTAAAACCACTTTTTATGTGAACTGATGCCTCCAGTACTGTGTGTGAAAAGCTTCAGCAGTCTTGAGGTGCAGCCTAAGGCCATGGTCATGGATATTTGGCTGAGTTTGTCACTAAGTGGTAGTAGAAACCAGATCCTTAGAAGCTCTTTGAGTACTTTCTTAAAACTTGCATATTCCCCCTTACTGGTTCCTAGACTGCTGACAAAGCTATGTCCAAGTATTACTTCATCTGCCATCTAAATTGTTTCTTTTTGAAGCTGAAGGCAACAGCTAACAGCTCCCAGCAGTAGAGAGCACTGAAGGACAGGACACAGTAGGTACATTGGCAGCTCTCACAGACAAATCACACTGTGAGAGAAAAGAGGCCTCACTGGGCTATTTTGCATGCAGTGGTGCTGCTGCCTCTAGAGATGGGTACTGTGGGGATGGCTCTAATTGCCTCCACTGCTGTAGGGATGATGATACCAACATCAATTCCTTCCTTCCTAGTCATGAAACTAAACAGCACTCAGGGAAGGCACTTCAGTGTTGCATCTTCTTCAGTTCAGAAGGGACAGACACAGAAAACATTCTGTAGACTTTCCATTATGGTTAAATTTGGCTTTGGTTTCTTGCTCTCTTGCCCGATAAACTTCCATGGACAACATTATTATTACCTAATGCCTATGAGAAGATAGAACATCTCTGATAAGACATTAACAGATCTGGATGGTTTAACCTGCAGAAGAGAAAACTAAGAGGAGATCTTAATGATGTTTCTAAACACCTGAAGAGTGTGTGTCAAGTAAAAGGTGTCAGGCTCTTTTGATTGATGTCCCGTGATAGGAACAAGAGATGATGGATCCAAACTGTAACACAGAGAGTTCCACCTCAACAGGAGGAAAAACTTCTTTACTGTGAGGGTGCTGGAGTCATGGAGCAGGCTGCCCAGAAAGGTGGTGAAGTCTCCTTGTTTGGAGACTTTAAAGACCCATCTGGATGTGTCCCAGTGTGACCTGCCCTAGGCAATCCTCCTTTGGCAAGGAGGTTGGACTTGATGATATCTGAAGGCCTGTTCCAAGCCCTAGCATTCTATAGTTCTATGATCTCATCTAGTGGAAGGTGTCCCTGCTCATGGCAGGGGGGTCTGAACTAGATGAACTCTAGTGTCCACTCAAATTCAAGTAAATCTATGTTTCCAAATGGACCATAGCCAATGGTTCAGCTACTCTGAATGGGTGAGAGGATTGGGCAGACAGGTATGTATCTCTGTAGTCAACTAAAAGTCAAGTCAGGCTGGTTTTAATTAAATATGGAATAATTAACTTTTTCTGTTCCTTCTTTCCTCACTTCCTCTAGAAGTGCTCAGTGAGCACACTTTGACCAGAAAATGTCCTTCTCAAGCTTTGAGATTGTCCTTCTGATGCTCATGCCTCCTGTTTGCAAAGGCCTGCAGGGACAGGGCAAAAGCAATGGCTTCAAACCAGAACAGAGCAGATTTAGATTGGTTGTTAGGAACAAGTTCTGCACCAGGAGGGTGGTGGAACAGTGCAACAGGTTGCCCAGGGAGGTGGTTAGGTCTCTGTACCTGGAGATATTCCAGGTGAGGCTGGGCAGGGCTCTGAGCAACCTGATCTAGTGGAAGATGTCCCTGCTGAGTGCAGAGAGTTTGGACTGGATGAGCTTTGGAGCTCCCTTCCAAGCCAGACCATTCTGTGATTCTCTGGTCCTATGCTCTGAGTAGCTCAAGTCCTTCCTGACACCTGCATGCCAGCTGTGCTTGTAGCTACATCCAACAAGTCTGTGGCAAGACCTGTGGGCTAAACTGTGTAGAGACAAGAACATCATCCTCTGCAAGTATGACCTGACCTTACTCTAATTAGATATTTTTTACCATCTGGAGAGCAGGGAAAGAAAAAAAAAACCACTGATTTATTCAGATTCATCAGAAGACCTCCTTCCAAGTGGGAAGTTATTAGGAGAAATCCAACTGATTTCTCTAACTGTTTTTAAAACTTCTCTTTTGGAAGTTTTGAAACAAAGTGAAAGACATCATCAGCTATACAGAAATGAAATTCATCTGGGGCCTCTCTAGGAAAAAAAATATATCTTAGTCTTTTATTTGGACTTGGAACTGAAAAATCAAAATGTCGATACTTTGGAATCAGGCAAAGAATGATTAGTAAAAAGACATCTTAGAGTTGTACAGCGTTAACCCTCCTGGGGGGAGTGATCTTGAACCTGACATTAGGTGGCCTTGACCCCTCCCCAGGGGTGGGTCTGAACACTACTAGGTGATTGTGGTTTAGCCCACTCCCCCTTCCTGTCTAAAGATCCATAAAAGCAGGGAGACTTCTTATTCTCTCTGCCTCCCCTGCCTTCTTGCTCATCAGAAATCACCATTCCTGTTTCCTGCTGCTCTTTGTCTTACTCGTGGCCATTATCACCACAAGGCAGACAAAACCCATTGCCATACAATCTGGTTGTATATTTACATGTCTTGTATCGTGTTTCCCCTTCCCTATATCTGTGTAACTTCCCTACCTCATATACTTTTTATTTATTGTTAAACTTTTCCTCTTTTAACTTCCAAATCACAGTGAGATTCTTTATTTGGGTCTGCATACCTTTCCTCTCTCTCCATCTAATTCCTTTTCTTTTGGGAAAGGGGAGGGGGAAGAGGGAATAAATTCTTATTGGTTCTATCAATTAAATTTGAGTCTCTGGGAAATTTAAATTAGAACTGAGAGTATTCCTAGGAAGTAGTATGACAGTGTTCAGAAACCTGAACCTCATGCAACTGACATTAGCCCACTGATCCAACCTGTCTAGATCTTTCTGTAGAGCCTTCCTGTCCTCAAACAGATCTGATCTCCTGCTTAGCTTTGTGCCATCTGCCACAACATGAATTGTCAGAGGTGAACAGCTCTGCTTAATGGACGCCTTGTGAGAAACTGCATCAATGCCCACACTGGGTACAGCTGTTCCATGGGGCAGCAGGAGCTGTAGGGGGCATTGGGTTCAGCCTCACTCCAGGTGCACAGTGAGGATGAGGCTTTGGCCAGCCGGGTAGCATCCAGTTGTTGGGCAAGGAAGGTCAGAGCAGCTGGATAATGAGACAGATGCTGGAGCCATCACTTCAGGGAGGACTGTTGCCTAGAAACACTCAGGAACCTTAATTCCTATGCAAGATCAACACAGGGATCCTGCTTAAGGCAGATCTTGGATCAGCCTTAATTGCTACATGGATATTTCACCTCAAGCCAACATGGAAACAAGGACCAGCTCAAAATATACCTTCTAATTTTAATATAACCTTAACATTAGATCAGCAGATTCACAAACAGAAGCTGAATTGACTGAGAGGCTTTTCCAAGCAGAAGACAGGAAAGTGAACAGCAGCAGTGTTTGTGAAGAGTGGCAATGAGCCAGCAAGAGCTTAGCAGCTGGTGAGGCAGTCTAAGTGTAACCACTGCTGTGGACAGAGGATGAATTGGATTTTTGATGCTTCTTCAGAACTTCATACAGTGCTGCTATGTTTTAATTCAGCTGTCTTCTAACTTCTTCCCTTTAAAGCTGTGGAAGTATTTCTCTGGGAAGTTGATGCTACCCAGAAGATGCTTAAGGTAAGGATACTCTTGTACCAGATCAGAGATTGTATTTCTCTGACTTACAATCACGAAGTCATTCTGGCTGGAAAAGACCTTTCAGATCATCCAGTCCAATCCTTAACCCAGCACTCCCAGATCACCACTAAATCATGTCCCTCAGCACCACATCACCACAGCTTTTAAACCCTTCCAGGAATGGTGACTCCACCACTGCCCTGGGCAGCCTGTTCCAGGCTTTGACAACCCTTTTGGGGAAGAAATTGTTCCTCATATCCAACTTAAAAACACCTCAGCCAAAATTTAAGGCCATTTCATCATCTTCAGTCATTTGTTCAGCGTGAGAAGAGATTGACCCCCACCTCCAGCCTCACTCCAACCTTCTTCCAGAAAGTGAGCAGGTCTCCCCTGACTTACTGAGATGCTTACCAGGTCTGCACAGAGCCAGTGGGCAACATCTTTGTAAATCTGGACAGTGCTTTCCACAGTAAGTGCTGTAGTGGCTCTCTTGGTTTCTAACCAATATTCTTCATACTTGCACTGAAGCAGCCAGAGGAAAACAGACTCCAGTGATTCAATGCACACTGGAAAACAGCAAGACTGTGAGGAGTTTCTAAGTGTCTTGGCAGTGCTAAGTTAATGGTTGGACTGATGAGCTGAAATTAAAGCTAGGAAAGGGCTTTTTACTTGGGCTTGTGAAAAAGATGCAGGGGATAGGGGATAGGACAAGGGGGAAAGAATTTGAGATGAAAGTAGGGAGATCGAGACTGGAGATTAGGAAGAAATCCTTTCCAATAAGAGTGGTGAGACACTGGAACAGGTTGCCCAAGGAGGTTGTGGATGCTTCCTCCCTGAAGGTGTTCAGAGCCAGGCTGGATGAGGCCTTGAACAACCTGGGCTAGTGAAGGTGTGCTGGAACTGGATGTTCTTGAAGGTCTCTTCCAAACCAAACCATTCTATGACTTTAAGAAATGTCTTCTCCAACCAAAGCAATTCTATGATTAAATCAATTCATTTAGTGATGTGTTCCAGATAAGTAAAATCTTATTGAGAACTCTGTACTACATCATCAGGACACTGTAACAAATTGATGTTCTCTGTGGTTGTTCACCCTTTACTTGACATTCAATCACCATTGGTTTGGGTCTGAACGAAGAGCTTAGTGAAGCACACTTGATAGAAAGAGACCATTTTTGAAAACTGCTGGTTACAGACACCAAATAAAAATAATTCTGCACAGACTGAACCACTTATTCCTCTCTTCCTCAGTCTCCTCACAGCTGTAACTGTTCTGTGACCAAGTGCCCACATCTTGGCACATCAAATAAGCCTATTTTGACCTATTCAGGCCTACCATGACACCAGGAGGGGTTGGAATCTCTCCAAAGAATGAGACTCCACAACCTCTCTGGGCAGTCTGCTCCAGCACCATCACATCAACCAAGTTTCTCCTCCTGTTCATATTCATAGCCATTGTCCCTTGCCTATCTCTGGGCAGTTTCTCTAGGAGAATGAAGTGGGAGACAGTGCCAAAGGCTTGACTACATTCTAGGTAGTCACATCCACAGCTTTCCTCTCACCCACTTCCCAGGTCGCCTTGTCAGAGAAGGAGATTAAACGGCAGACACTTAGATATAAGTCATTTATAGCCTTATGACAGATCTCTTCTGATGCTCACCAGTCCTTCTGAAGTTATGTAAAGAAAAAAATTGTGCAAAAAGAAATAATTTCTTGTAACCAAAGCTCTTTCCTCCTTCCCAGAAAACAGCTGTCATAACTGACAAACACATACAGGACAGGTGAAGAAGGAGCACTTAGGAATAAAGGCTGCTTCACCATTTTCCATAAGAGATTTCTAAAGGTTAAGTCCTCCAGAAATAAAGTGAGAGGCTGGAATCTGGGAAGTTCTAAATATCTTCTGGAAGAACTGCTTATTCAGGAAAAGAGCTAATGTTGCTCAGAATAAACAGCTGAACTGGTTTATTGATTCTGCATTTATTAGAACAACATGGGAAACATTCATTGCCAACTGCAAAACTAATCAAAACCACACAGCACGGAAAAAACACCATCCTGCAAACGTGTCATCATGGGGCTGGCTCTCTCTGAACCCCTCTGCCTTCCCAAAGGGAAAAGAAAGGGAGAAGGGAGAGACACTAATGGGCTGGGAAAGAAGAACAATTCAATGAACAAGAGACAAAGAGACGCAAACCAATATGGAACCCAGCCTCTGATGGCAATGATGCCGCCACTAGCACCACTGATGTTGGGGGCAGGCACTGGGGAAGTTCCAGTCTAGACTCAGCAGCAGATGGGAACAAGATTCAGGAGTTGGATTTTTTCAGCCAGAAGGAAGAAACACTGCCCTGGTGAGGCCACATCTGGAGTACTGTGTCCAGTTCTGGCCCTTTCAGTTCAAAAAGGACATAGAACTGCTTGAGAGAGTCCAGCACAAGACCACAAAGATGACAAAAGGAATGGAATGTTTCTGTAATGAGGAGAGCCTGAAGGAGCTGGGAGTCTTGAGCTTGGAGAGGAGCCTGAGGGTTGACCTCGGTTATGGTGATGAAGATGTGCAAGGTGAGTGCCCAGAGGTTGGAGCCAGGCTCTTCTGGGTGATGCCCAATGACAGCACAAGGGGCAAGGGTGGAAGCTGAGACATAGGAAGTTCCATGGAAACATGAGGAGTAATTTTTACCCTGTGAGGGTGACAGAACCCTGGGACAGGCTGCCCAGGGTGATTGTGGAGTCTCCCTCTCTGAAGACATTCAAGACCTGCCTGGATGTGTTCCTGTGTGACCTGCTCTAGGTGCTCCTGCTCTGGCAGGGAGGTTGGGCTGGATGAGCTTTTGAGGTCCTGACATTCTGTGATCCTGTAGTTTAATGGAAGAAAATCCT
Source organism: Tricholaema leucomelas (assembly GCA_013400475.1). Taxonomy (NCBI): domain Eukaryota; kingdom Metazoa; phylum Chordata; class Aves; order Piciformes; family Lybiidae; genus Tricholaema lacrymosa; species Tricholaema leucomelas. The sequence goes on along the minus strand of WAAF01010019.1, from coordinate 705,967 downwards.
CCCTGACACATGTGGCCCTTTGAAATCAGTGCCAAGCTCACTGTTGAGTGCAGTGGGCTTTCTTGGAAGAGAAACTGGTTGGTTAGAATCTCTGGAGGCTGCTCATCTTTGAAGGACAACATGAACGTCACCACAAGAAATTCACTGGGATCTAAGCTGAATGACAATAAATGCCTCAAAAGGTGACTGCTGGGAAAGCTTCTAAGGACAGGAATCGAGGCAGGGGAGATTTTTGTTTTCATTCCTTTCATTTTATTTTTTTTGAGGGGACAGCAAGAAATCCTGCAGCCTTTGAAAAGAAGAGGGAAGAGTGTTGGATTCATCACTCTTCCCTCTTCTTTTCAAAGGCTGCAGGATTGAGCTAATGCTGAGTTTGAAAGGCAATGCCTGGACAGTTCTCTGGAGGATGGGCTGTAAATTCTCAAAATTAATCACTTTGAAGAATGATCTTAACAGTTTATCTCATCTTTCTTTCTTCTAATCCACTGCCTACTTTTCACAATTCTACTGAATCCCAAGGGCTTACCATACATATTCAGCTTGCAGAAATCTCATTAGCTTTCCACGTGAGGCATCCCACCTCAACCCACTGTAGTACCAGCAACACGGGCTGCTGCTGTAGGCTTTTGTACAGTCATAGAATGGGTTGGGTTGGAGGGGACCTTAAAGATCATCCAGTTACAACTCCCCTGGCATGGGTAGGGACACCTGCCACTAACCCAGGTTGCTCAAGGACTCATCTAACCTGGCCTTCAACATCTCTAAGGAGAGGAATCCACAGCCTCCCTGGGCAACCTGTTCCAGTCTCTCACCATCCTCACTGTGAATAATTTCTTCTTAATCTCCAGTCTAAATCTCCTCTCTTCCGGCTGAAAGCCATTTCTCCTCATCACAAGCCCTTGACAAAAGTCCCTCCCCAGTCCCCTTTCCCCTTACTGGAAAGCTGCTTTAAGATCTCCCTGGAGCCTTCTCCTCCCCAGGCTGAACAGCTCCAATTCTCACAGCCAAACGTTATTTCCTACCACTGGACATAAATGAATCATTCAAAGAGGAGAACACAGAATACCTCCCACTGCCCCTTTATTTACAGAAGCCAAAGTTTTTTTACACCAGCAGCACAGCAAATGATGTGCCTGGGAAAAACCTTGGTAGAAGCAAAGCATAACAAAAAGCACCCAAAACGGGGAAGTTTCTGTTCAGCACTTTGAAAAGTGAACTCTGATCTGTTCGTTCGTTCCAAGACTGAAATGCTTTCAAATGGAAAATAAAACAACAACCTAACACCTGTAAATGGAGCTCAAATCACCATAAGTGGCAGCAAAGGATCATTAAGAATGACAAGTGGAGTATTTTTCTAGTATATTCAGAGAATTCTTGAACATAAACAATGCTTTTTCAGCCTCCTTTATCCCCCACAGAACTGTCAAGTCTGGCTGAGGATGTTGCACACTTTGCTATTCCTTCCCTAACATGCTGGATGAAAAGGAAACACCTTGAGGCTTCTTCTCTGCTCCAGATGTTGCCTGGGTCCTGACCAGAGCAGCAGCAGAGCTGTGTCTGCTGGCCAGTGGCACTAAAAGGTGCTTAGCTGGATACTGGCTCCTCATCTACTCAGGGAAGTCTATTGCCACAATGAAACTATAGCTGGATTCCTTGGGGTAATGGGAATAACTAACCAGAGAGGCAACAATCAGTGAGCTCCAGTGAACCTTGCAGCTGGCAACTGTGCAAAGGACTTCCCAGAACATGCATTAAGTTCTGTAGCCTGATCTAACCCAGGGAAACTGTCAGCAAAATGCACAGCAGCCTAAAATCAGATGAGATGAAGTGAGCTGCAGAAATGAGGCAGTAACACTTGCAAAGGTACTCCCCATGGAATCACACAGAATCCAAGCATGGTGGGGGCTGGAAGGGATCTCTTGGGATCATCTAGTCTAATCCCACTGCTAAAGCAGGGGAACCCACAGCAGCTTGCCCAGGATTGCATTGTCCAGGAGGGTTTGCAAATCTTTCTGGAGGACACTCCACAGCCTCTCTGGGCAGCCTGCTCCAGGGCTCCAGCACCCTCACAACAAAGAAGTTTTTTCTTCATGTTAAGTTTGTGCCCACTGCCCCTTGTCCTGGGCACTGTTGGCAAGAATCTGCCCCCATCCACTTGCCCCCCCCACACCTTTTTATCTTGCTGAGCATTGCTCAGATCCTCTCTCAGGCTGCTCTTTCACAGGCTCAACAGCCCCAGGGCTCTCAGCCCTTGCTCCTCACATAGCTGCTCCAGGCCCCTCAGCACCTTTGTAGCCTCTGCTGAATTCCCCTCAGTAATTCTCTGCCTCTCTTGATGGTGCCCAGACATGGCCCCAGTACTCGAGATGTGGTCTGACTAGGGGGCAGAACCTCCCTTGACTTGTGTTAAAAGCACAGCACTGTAGCTTGTCACTCTAAAATCCCTGTAAAAAAGCAAATGCTTACGTGAGTGAGCTGCACTCGCAGAGAAAAAAGGGAGAAAGACAGTGCCTTAGCAAAACACCTCCTGGAATTCACTGCTCTGTGTAACCCTCTGTAGGTGGCAGTGTGGGTAAACCAGCTCTGAATTCATAACCTTGCAGTGCTGGAGCTTCTTTGCATACGTAAAACAGCAAGAGCTGAGCTGGCAAAGGCAGATTTCATCAGTAAGAAGACACAGGGCGCGTTTCGAAACAGCAATCAGCTTAAGATTCCTGTGGCAGAGACCTCCCAGGACATGTCTGCTCAATATACTGTAGCTAGCTTAGAGCCCAGGTCTCACTTCTCTTACAGATTATGACAAATCTAATTTTGAGTCATCTGGGATACACCTAATATTAACATTTGTACTTTCAGAATGGCTCACACACTGCTGTGGCATGGCTGCAGGTAGCTGCTGCTCTCTTCTCACTGCCTGGGATCACATCCAAGGCACAGCTCTGGAGGTAAAAAGTATCTTTACATCTCTGGTCTTCAGAATTTTCAGCTCCAGTTTGTGGCTGGAGATAGGTCATCTCTCAGCTGCTGAGATGGCTTTGCCAGATGAGATGAGATCCCACATAGATTTGATCCATAATCACACAGCTGGCACAGCAGCCTAGCCCTGACCAGTTTCAGCTGAAAAAAAAATCCCACCAGTTTCTTTTCTGAAGCATTCCCAAATGTCCACACCAGCTCCATTGCTGTGCTGGGATTAAAACCAGTGTGACAAACTGGAAGAGCCTGATGCATGCTTCATTTCCTCCAGCAGCCTGAAGCAAATGCTTGAAAAGCCTTTGTGCAGGATATCTTGATGTCTTAGCAAACCTTGGAGAGCCATTTAACCCTCTACAACCAAATCATGTATTTGAGATGGGGAGCAAAGACTCTTTCTCACTTTCTATCTTCTGCCAAAGAGGACTCCTCATGTGCTTTGGGAACAAATCTGGTGGTTTCAGTCTCTACAGACTGGCTCCTTGCTCACTAGTTTGGCTCATTCTTCCTCTAGGTTAGATTAATGCTAAGCTAACACTGATTTATCAATGGGAGCAGTGATTCTGCTCTGCCAAGCCAGCACTGATGGAACTCCAAACAGCATAGCACATCCTTTTTTGGGATCCAAAGGCTGCCTACCAAACCCTTTGAAAAGAGAACCCACTCAGAACATGCAGAATGTGTGTCTGAAGTGAATGGATGTATAATATGCAGTGATGAGGATTGATTTCTACCCAGAGGCAGGAGACAATTCACCAGCCGTTGTATCACCTTCTGGAGTGTCTCCATCCAATTCATATCAAACTCTTGGGCAGGAAGAAAATGAGAGCTTCTGGTGTTTCAAAGGAACATTTTTGCTGCCAGAAGGTTGTTTTCTTTTCTTTACAAATTCTTCAGTAAAATGGTCAAACTCATATATTTCAAATAGAAAGTGAGCTGAGGATTATGAGTTTCAGCAAGGAGAAGTAGGATGCAGACTCCCTTCTTTAATCTCAAATAGCAACTCAGAGGACAAGAGGACATGGTCTCAAGCTGCACCAAAGGAAGTTTGGGTTGGAAGAAATTTCTTCACTGAAAGAGTTCTCAACCACTGGAAGAGGCTCCTCAGGGAGGTAGTTGAATCCCCATCCCTGGAAGTGTTCCAAAGAGACAGAGATGTGGTGCTGAGGGGCATGGTTTAGCACCAGACTCAGTAGAGTTCCATCTCAGACCATTCTATGATTCATTCTAACACTAGAGGTCTCAAGAGACCCAAATCTCCCAGACCACTGAAGGACTGAATGTTCAGAGCCCCCTTGTGTCACACAGCTGGCAAGAGGCAAATGTCATCTTAAAAGCCACGAGGCTCCCCAAAATGGAGGTGTGATGAACCCCAAGCTTAGCTTCACTCCATCTTGCGAGGGATTGGGGGCTTGTGCAGCTCCAAACCCTGGGCTTTGCTGCTGCTGTGGTTGAGAGGGAGATACAGCATGAACCAGGTTTTGGAGTGATGCCTAAAGGCACCTTCAGTTCTTCCTCTCTGTGAGCAGTGTGGTGGCTTCCGCAGGTGGCAGTGGGAGGCTAATGCAGTGGCATTTAATGGTTCTGGCTTAAGGTTTCAGTGCCAGCTATGTGATCTGGGACATCTGAGTGATGTCATTCCCTTGACATCTCTGAAGGCCTTGAGCAACCTGGTCCAGAGGATGGTGACTCTGCCCACGTCAGGGGGAGTTGGAACTAGATGATCTCAGAGGTCACTTCCAATCCAAACCACTCTGTCAATCTAGGAATGGTTGGATTTGATCTTAAAGGTCTTTTTTCAACTGAAACAACTGAATGACAGTTCCTTCACATTGACAAAGTCTGATTATTTTGAGAAACCATTAAATCAAGAACATTCACAGAGAGCAACCCTGTGATAAAATCAATAGGTTTACTCAGCCTGACTTCAGAGTTTTAATCAGGAAGCAAGTTCTCTCTCAACTTGTAAACAAGTGGAAACTCAGTCCAGCAGTCTTGCATACAAATGAGGAATCAGATCTAAAGTACAATCACTTGTCTTGCAGAGTCTGCTGGTGCTTTGGACGAAATCTGGGAAGCCATCTGAGTATTACTAGTGACCATAAAGGCCATGGCTCAAGACTAGCCTGACCTGACTTTCACAGAAAGAGGCAACACTAAAGCTCAAATGCTGCAACAAGTGACTGAATGGCCTGCTCCTGTGTGGTACACTTGGGATAAACTCAACACTTTTCAAACAGAAAAAACACAACTCATCTTTTTCTTCTTCCAAGATGATGTAAGCCATATTGAACAAGTTCACTTCTCAGCCACAGCAAGCTGTCAGTATCCCTGGAGCTGTTCAAGAAACCAGTGGAGATGGTGCTTGGGGACACAGTTTAATGACCGTGGTGGTGTTAGGCTCGTGGTTGGACTTGATCAACTTAGAAGTCTTTTCCAACTCAAACAATTCAATGAGACCGTGACAGACACCTAGCACATTATTTGCTGTTTGAATCATAGAATCATAGAATAGTTTAGGTTGGAAGGGACCTCAAAGCTCAGCCAGTTCCAGCCCCCCACCAGAGGCAGGGACACCTCCCACTAGAACAGGTCACTCAAGGCCTCACCCAATCTGGCCTTGAACACCTCCAGAGAGGGAGCAGCCACAACCTCCCTTGGCAATCTGTGCCAGTTTCTCACCACCCTCGCTGGAAAGAACTTCCTCCTAACATCCAGTTTAAATCTCCCCTCTTGAAGTTTAAACCTATTCCTCCTCCTCCTCCTCCTGTCATTACAAGATCTTGTAAATAGTCCTTCCCCAGCCCTCCTTTAGGCCTCCTTCAGATACTGGAAGGCTACTATGAAGACAGATGCTAGAAGACAGGTATCTCTATGGAATCAAAGTGTGCAAAGCCTGGAGATAGTTAACACAAAGCCTTACACCACATCCCTTGTGCATGTGGAGATCGTGTCTGGCCTCGAGGCAGATAAGCAGGAGAAAGTCTAAACAGAGAAGTTAACTTCAGTCAAGTGTACTATCCAAACTGGATCAGCTGCAGGATTGTGATTACCATTGTTGCTCCTGCCTGACAACAAACCAGTGGTTCAAAGATGCACAATTCCTAGTCCAATACTGACAAATGCTTGCAGGTCCAGACTGCTAACACTTGTCTTTTTTTTCTGATGGCATTAGCAGAAAATCCCATTACAGACCTGTCAGTCACAGGAAGAGGCATTCTGCTGAAGGGAGGTAAAAACACAAACCCATTCACCAAAAGCCACAGAAAATCATAGAAACTGGATGGCAGGGACAGGAAGGGACCTCTGGAGATCATCGACTCCAATCTTCCTGCCAAAGCAAGATCACCCAGGGCAGGTCACACAAGAATACATCCAGGTAGGTTTTGAAAGTCCCCAGAGAAGGAGACTGCACAACCTGTCTGAGGAGCCTTCTCCAGGGCTCCAGCACCCTTACAGTAAAGAATCTTTTCCTGATGTTGAGGCGGAACTCCGTGAGTTCCAGTTTGTATCCACCACCCCTTGTCCTACCACAGGACACTACTGAAAGAGCCAAATCCTTACTTCTTGATAGCCACCCTGCAGATATTCAGAAACATTAAAAAGGTCCTCTCTCAGGCTGTTGTCCTCCAGATTAACCAGAAACTAAAACAAAAGTGTCTTCTGCCTGCAGAGAAGTCTTTTCCCTCACCCATACCTTTGCTAATGAAAACACATTTAAGAGGTGGGATATTTATTATGGAAGCAACTTAAAAAGAGAAAGGGACTTATCAGTTTGCTGGAAATTATTTGTGAAGCCACAACAAGAGATAAAATTACAAGTGAGACTTCAAGTTTGCAAATGAGGACTCAGATTAGAAGAATTTGGATTTAGTTTAGACATGAGGAAGACATTCTACCCCATGAGGGTGGTGAGGCACTGGAGCAGGCTGCTCAGAGAAGCTGTGGAGGCTCCAAGCATGGGAATGCTCAGCTTTCGTGAGGCCTGTAGAAGGTGTCCCTGCCCATGTCAGGAAGGTGGAACTAGGTGATTTCTGAGGCCCCTTCCAACCCAAAGCATTCTGTGACTCCATGAGAGGCACAGAGTGAGTGGTGTCAGAAAGCAGACTAAGGCCCCACAAGCCAAGGAATCAAGTGTAGGAAGTCCAAGGGGAAAAGCAGGAGCCAAACAGAATGCCAGTGGGTCCAAATGATTCAAACCCCAAACAGAAGGATCCAAGAATGGGAATAATTGCTTAATACTAATTATTAGTGCTCTGCTAGGACCTTCCCATGGGAATACTGCTCTGGCACAACACAAAGCTAAATTTCATTCTTCTGTGAGACAAAAGAGCCTTTACAGTGACCTCTAAACCACGGATGAAGACAAAACCTTTGTAAGCTCACACTTAGGTGAAGATGGATTTGAATTAGAGGTTCTAGATTTCCTCCTCTTCCTCCCTCAGATTCTGGTTGATGGAGAGAAATAGCAATAATCTCTCTTTAGGTAACAGTAATAGAAATAACAACCCTTCTGGCAATACAAAAAAAGCTCTTTGGTTAAAACTTCACCTAGGTACCAAACCTACTGCTGTAGACACCCTCCCTTCAGACTACCCAAGTGCCACTCACCAGTCTCATCAGATATGCCAATGACCTTCTGTGAAGAACTCTGTCATTTCTAAGGAGGGCTTCCAGATTGTGTTTTCTGCCTGGCAGCACTGAAAAACAGTGGAGATGCCCTCAGTGAATTTGAAATCAGCTGCTCAAGGCCTGGTCACCTAGTGCTTTTGCCAGTGTTACCACAAGTTGGGTGGTGAGGCACAAAGCATGTTTTGAGACAGCAAAGCAAATATCACCAAAAAACAGAATGAGCACACGGTCCTCACATTTCCTGCCCATCTCAGACCCTCCTCACTGGAATCACAGCATGTTAGGGGTTGGAAGGGACCTCTGGAGATCATCAAGTCCAAGCCATGTGCCAAAGCAGCATCTTTCAGGGCAGGCCACAAAGGAACACATCCAGAGAAGGAGACTCCACAAGATGCAGTCCTTTCTATGTTAGCTTAGAACTACTCTGGAGGGATCTAAGTCCCTTCTCTTTTAATTCACTCCTCTAGAAATCTCCAGTCTTTCAGAAAATATGTTTTCAGTCTCCTTCTCTTTAGTTTCACTACCTCCCAGTCCAGTCTTGCCTAATTTTAAACAAGAAGGAAGAGAAGAGCCAAGCTGTCCAAGACATCCTTGGACAAGATGGATGGCTCTGCACATTTTTTATTTGCTTCTGCCACCTGCCTACCTGTCAGTGCTGAATAAATAAACACTAGAGAGGCATCTATAACCAAAAGGTGGCTGATCACCACTTTGAGTTCCAGCTCCTTGTTTAGAGAGACAAGTCTAATTCCACCTGGATGTGCTGACTGACATTAAGCTGTCTGCTGCATCAGTTACAAACTTAATTATCCACCCTTGGAAGTTTGGCCTTAATGAAATGCAGAAAATCACAGCAGTTCTGCTAGAACCATCCTCTGGTGACTGAAAGGCCTTAAATTACTTTCTCTTCCACACTCTGAAGTAATCTCTCCTTTCCTTTCTGTCGAGTGTTGTAGCTGTGTCCAAATCCTACAGCTGTCTCACAGCCAGTGACAAAACTGCACGTATAACATCTCAGACTTTATTGAGAAAGACACAACTAAGTTTTTTCTCCTCTCTGGCAACAGAAAAACTCTATGAAATAGCAATGTCAAACTGTGAAACAGCAATGTCACTGCAAACATCACAAGATCTTTCTGCCCTGCAGCAGAAGCTGATCTCCACTCCAAGGATCACAGACTGTGTCTGTGTGTAACAGAGGACAGCAAGGACCAAAGCATCACAAAGATTTTGTTTGACTCACATTCTTGATGTGATTTGATGCTTTTAACTTGCTTCACTTGATCACTGGGTCAGAGAATCAGAGAATGGGTTGGCTTGGAAGGGACCTTAAAGAACATTTAGTTCCAAACCCCCTGCCATGGGCAGGGACACCTCCTACTAGACCAGGATGCTTAAGACCCTTTTCAACCTGGCTTTGAACACTGCCAGGCTTGGAGCTTCTACAACTTCTCTAGGCAACATGTTCCTGTGCCTCACCACCCTCATGGAGAATTTCTTCTCCATATCTAATCTAAATCCAGCTTCTCCCAGTTTGAAGCCACTACCTCTTGTCCTGTCACTCCATGCCTTTGTAAAGAGACCCTCTTGAGCTGTCCTGTAGGCCTCCTTCAAATGCTGGAAGGGTCTGAAGTCTTCCTACAGCCTCCTATACTCTAGACTGAAGAAATCCAGTTCTCTCAGCCTGTCTATTAATGGAGGGCTTCCAGCCCTCACATCATTTTTGGGACCTCCTGTGCACCTGTTTAAAGAGGTCCATGTCTCTGCTGTGCTGAGGACTCACTAAAGCTGGCCCAGGCATTGCAAGTGGGGTCTCAGCAGAGCAGAGCAGAGCAGAGCAGAGCAGAGCAGAGCAGAGCAGAGCAGAGCAGAGCAGAGGGGCAGAATCCCCTCCCTCCCCACACTGCTGGGGATGCAGCCTAAGAAACATCTAGGTCTGGGAGCATAAAGTGTTGGCTTATGTTGAACTTCCCATCGCCCAGCATGTCCCTTCTCCACAGGACTGATCTCTGTCCATTTTTCACACAGCCTAGATTTGTAATTTTAGAAGTGCTTATGTCAGCACTTTTCTTGTCACAAATGCTCACCAGTATGTTGGAGACAGCTCTCCAAGTTTCAGCCAACTTGCTGCAGTATGTGTGCCTTGTTCCCCTGAGTCAGATGCAGGCAACAACAAGCAGGTGGAGGAAGCAGCCACCAGGGTGAAGAGAATGAGGGACGCCTTTTGCTGACTGTGCTGGAACTCTTCTGGGACACCTGACAGAAAGGCTGTTTCGTCAGTTCCCAGCAGCTGTGCCTACACATGTGCAGAGCTGGAATGGCAAACTGCAAGAAGGGAGCATTTCACTTGGTAAACAGAACATGTGGCACCTGCACTGTAATGGCTCTTGGCTATGACAGCAAGCTTTGAGAACTCCAGCATGTCACCCACAGGGCTGTCGCTACCAGAATCATTCTAATTACTGGCACACACACACCAAAGCCTTCACAAACAAACAGAGAAATGTGAGTGCTTTGCTGAAGGCAAAGCTACCGAAAGATCAGGTCTTGGGCAGCTGTAAAGAAACACTGCAGATGAATATGGCTGCAATGTCTTTATCTGTTAGGAAGCTAATTTGGTTTGGTTTTGTAACAATGTGTCCTGGTTTGAGCTAGATCAGACCTAATTCTGCTCAGTGCTGCGACTTCTCTCTGCTCACTGAGGCACTCTCTGAAGCTCAGCGCAGTTTGCACAGCCAGGAGCTGCTCCTAGCAGAGAAAAGCTGATGGGGAGTGTTCCTGCCAAGGGCTGGGCTGCATAAAGACTCTGTCTTAGACTTGCTCCTCTGCACACCAAGGGCACTGCCATGGCTTGTGCCCCACCTTGGGCTGCAGGAAGGCAGAGGTGGCAGTTGTGGGGAGGAGCACACAGGACAGATGACCCTCATTGACCAACAAGGGATTGCATCCATGGATAGCATCCATGAGGTGCTGGACCAGGTTCAGAGAAGGGCAGTAAAGGGGGTTGGTGAGCAGCAGTGAGGGAATTGGGGGTGCTCATTTTGGAGAAGGAAAGGCTGAGGGGAGATCACATTGCTCTCTACAGCTCCCTGCAAGGAGGCTGCAGTGAGGTGGGAGTTGGGCTCTTCTTCCTAGTGTGAAATGACAAAACAAGAGGAGATGGCCTGAAATTGTGCCAGGGCAGGGCTAGGTTGGAGATTAGGAGCAATTTATTTGCTGTGAGAGTGGTCAGGGCTTGGAAGAGGCTGCCCAGGGAGGTGGTGGAGTACCCATTCCTGGAGGTGTTCAAAAGACCTGTGGTCATGGCACTAGGATCATGGTGGTGTTAGGTTGTTGGTGGGACTCAATGACCTTGGAGGGCTTTTCCGAGTGAAACAATTCTATGGTTCTATGACAAGAATCCTTGTGTAAGAGGAAATGAAGCTTTCAGTACTGTAACAAAATTTATGGCTTTCATACTTTCCACAGTATCCCTTTAAATGTTACTTGAAATTCATTAAATTTTAGGCCTGAAGATTGTGGATTTTTTTTAACACTCATCAAAAACTAATACCCAGCTGAGAAATGAAACTATGTGATGTTATTCCCTCATAAGAGGCACTGGAAAAGGGGAAAACGTTTTTAATGTTCAGAAATAAAGATAATTAGCATCTCTCTGACCAAACCCTTAGGTGTAAACCTTTATCCTCACAGACAGCTCCCTCAGTACACACTCAGGGATTCAGACACACAATTAAGCAGCATCAGAAAAAGCATAAGCATGTAACACAATGTGCCTATTCTGTCTGTGATGCACCTTCTAGAAGGTTTGCCTCTGCTCCACCTGGCACTGCTGGCACACATGGAGCTGTAGGTACACTTGCAGCAATGCTGTTTTCCTCAGGGGCTTCCAAATGTCTCAGAAAAAAGGTGTTTGACAAGTTGTGTGTGCAAAAAAAAAAAGAAGAATAGGAGGGAACATATGCTCTCTTGTAAATAATTCATGTGGTGGTTTGTTGTTGGTTGGTGTTTTTTTATCCTTCTGTTCTTCAGCTAATTTGGGGTTGTTTGGAGAATTTCACCCCCGCTATTTCAAATGCCTTGGAAACCATCTTGGGTATTACAGTACCTGGAATGATGCCAAAGGATCACAAAGTAAAGTTTATCTGCTTGATGATTCAATAAACTTGGGGTGTAGCTGGTAGGGAATCAAAGATTTACACATAATGGTCTTTTGGCATCTTGACTTGCTGAGGGCTATCAGCTAATGGGCTGTGATGTTGAACCCCACGGTGCACAGAGCCTGTGGTGTGGTGGATAAAGCTAGAGGTAGCTAATTACCACAGGAGATCACACTGAGAGCTCAGTCACTGACACTTCATGGCAAGAGCTCAAGGGAGCCTTCACATTGCTTCTTGCACTTGCTGCTCAGCACCCAATCCATCAGTCCCTGGCAAGGACTAAAAGGCAAAGAAAGACATGCTCCAGAGAAAAAGGTGCTAAGCCACTGTGTGGATTTGGTTTTGAACGTTCCATGTGTGATGACTCCGACTGCAGAACAGCTGCAGTTTACTAAAGACTTGATCTTATCCTAAAAGCTCTTTCAATAGCTCAGAGAAGTTATCAGAGAAACAAAATAAGAATGAATCTTATCATCATCAGTGCTTTAAAAATCTTACTGGTGGTTGTTGCTAGGTACAATAATGATTTCTCTTAATGGAAAGACTTAAAGGAAGCTACCAAATAGCTCAGAGTGGTGAGAGCCTAGTCCAGGTTGCCTAGAGAGGTGGTAGATGCCCCATCCCTGGAAACATTCCAGGTCAGGTTGTTTAGGTCTCTGAGCAACCTGCTCTAGTTTCAGATGTCCCTGCTGACTGCTGGGGGTTGGACTAGATAACCTTTAAAGGTCTTTTCCAGCCCAAACCAGTCTGTGATTCTGTGATTCTAGGAAATAAAACAATTTCCAAGGCTACCGCCTACTTGGGAATGTGAATACTGAGGGATGACACCAACAGCACAACTCTGACAATTGTGGTGGCCATCAGGACTCTCTGGACAACACTACATAAGAGGCAGGATGCAAGCGGAATTCTGTTGCGGGGTAGTATCATACAATCATAGAAATGTTGAGGGTGGAAGAGACCTCTGAGATCATCAAGTCCAACTGCGCACCTAGAGTTTACAATCCCACCACTGCTGCTAAGCTGCTACCACTAAACCACATCCCTCAGAGCCACATCCATGCATCTTTTAAACACCTGCAGGGATGCTGACTCCACCACCTCCCTGGGCAGCCTGTTCCAGTTCCTGAGAACCCTTTATGGGAAGATTTTTTTTCTCCTAATATCCAACCTAAACCCCTCCTGGTGCAGCATGAGGCCATTTCCTCTTGTCCTATCACTTGTTGCTTGTGAGAAGAGACCAACACCCATCTCACTCCAATCTCCTTTCAGGTAGTTGTAAAGGTAGACAAAGCCTCCTTCTGAAGGGTAAACAACTCCATTTAAGCTGTTCCTCATGAAAAGTTGTGTTCAAGACCCATCACCAGCTGAGCTGCTCTTCTCCAGACACCCACCAGCACCTCAACATCCTTCCTACAGAGAAGGTCTCAAAACTCAATCCAGTATTAGAGGTGTGGCAGTGGCGGAAACAAGCGCCTGCATCAGGAATGGTGTGGCCAGCAGGAGCAGGGAGGTCATTCTGCCCCTGTACTCTGCACTGGTTAGACCACACCTTGAGTACTGTGTTCAGTTCTGGGCCCCCCAGTTTAGAAGGGACATTGAAATCCTTGAGCGTGTCCAGAGAAGGGCAACGAGGCTGGGGAGAGGCCTCGAGCACAGCCCTACGAGGAGAGGCTGAGGGAGCTGGGATTGTTTAGCCTGGAGAAGAGGAGGCTCAGGGGTGACCTTATTGCTGTCTACAACTACCTGAGGGGTGGTTGTGGCCAGGGGGAGGTTGCTCTCTTCTCTCAGGTGGCCAGCGCCAGAACGAGAGGACACAGCCTCAGGCTGCGCCAGGGGAAGTTTAGGCTCGAGGTGAGGAGAAAGTTCTTCACTGAGAGAGTCATTGGCCACTGGAATGGGCTGCCCAGGGAGGTGGTGGAGTCGCCGTCCCTGGAGCTGTTCAAGGCAGGATTGGACGTGGCACTTGGTGCCATGGTCTAGCCTTGAGCTCTGTGGTGAAGGGTTGGACTTGATGATCTGTGAGGTCTCTTCCAACCCTGATGATACTATGATACTACTATGATACTATGATAAGTTCATGATTCTATGATTTCTGGGTAACTTTAATTTATTTTTCATTTCCCAAGAAAAAACACAAAAGCAATGCAAATCTAAGAATAAAAATGCAAAGCACTGGAATCAGAAGAGACAGCCATTGCAGTGAAATGACAAATTGTTGTGTATTTTAATTGGGAAAACCAGGAGCAAAGCTGGCTGCTGTTAGCAGTAGCAAACAAATTGGTGGACTCCCCAGAGCTCAAAGGGGCATGTGAGGAAGATCCTTCTCATGCCTGAGAAGAAAAAAAAATCAGGCCAGGCAATTGAATTAAGAAATTAATGAGAAAACAAATAAGTCTGCAGGAAACCAAGAGAGCTCCAAGAGAAGGAAATGCTTAATTGAACAAAGGATGCCTCTGCACCTCAGCTTCCTGAAGTGGGCTCAGTGTTCAGCTTACTGCCAGTTAGCAGCCTTGGCTTTGGCCCCAGGGTGTGTGCAGGCCCTGCAAACTGCAGAGCAGAGCTGTACTTGGCAAAGTGGAAAGACAGATCTGCAACAGAGCCGGGGAAACAAAGTGAGGCAGAAACCCCTCAGTATAAATATTAATACTGCAGCATCAGCTTGGAGGTTTCCTGCCTGCCCTGTCCTTTGCATCCACTGGGAAAACAAACAAGATCCATCCTGCTTGGACAGCATGGTCAGCATGGCACGAATGCCACCAGGGTGCTGTCATTTTACTGCAGCAGAAGCAGCACAAGAATACAGGTCACTGCACCTCACCATGGCAGGGCTAGGTCCTGATCACTCCACAACACAGAATCTAACCCTTGCATGAACAAGTTTCCCACGAGTCAGCAATGTGCCCTCACAGCCAGAAAGATCAGTGGTGCCCTGGGGTGCATGAAGAAGAGTTTGGCAGATCACAAGAGATTCTCCTCCCCCTCCACTCTGCCCTAGGAAGGTCACATTTGGAGGAGTGGATCCAGCTCTGGGCTCCTCAGTTCAGAAGAGACAAGGAACTACTGGGGAGTCTAGAGGAGGCAACCAAGGTGCTGAGAGGCCTGGAGGTCTCTGTGAAGAGGAAAGGCTGAGAGCCCTGGGGCTGTTAAGCCTGGACAAAAGCAGCCCCAGAGGGGATTTGAGTAATACTCAGCAAGAGCTAAAGGATGGCGAGCAAGAGGATGGAGCCAGACTCTTGTCAGTGGTGCCTAGGGACAGGACAAGGGGCAACAGGCACAAAGTGATACCCCAGAGGTTTCACCTGAACGAGAGGAGAAAATTCTCTCTTGTAAGAGTGCTGGAGCAGGCTGCTCACAGAGGTTGTGGAGTCTCCTTCTATGGAGCGACTCCAAACCCCTTGGGCCATTGTGATCCTGGGCAAGCTGCTCTGGGTGCCCTGCTTTAGCAGGGAGGTTGAACTGGATCATAGAATCATAGAATGGTTTAGGTTGGAAGGGACCTCAAGGATCATCCAGCTCCAACCCCCTGCCATAGGCAGGGACACCTCCCACTAGAGCAGGTTGCTCAAGGCCTCATCCAGCCTGGCTTTAAACGCCTCCAGGGAGGAAGCATCCACAACCTCCCTGGGCAACCTGTGCCAGTGTCTTACCACCCTCACTGTAAAGAACTTCCTCCTAATATCCAGTCAGAATCTCCCCTCTTCCAGCTTAAACCCATTCCCCCTCGTCCTAACATTACTAGACCGTGTAAATAGTCCCTCCCCAGCTTTCCTGTAGGCTCCCTTCAAATACTGGAAAGCCAGTATGATCTGCAGAAGTCACTTCCAACCTCTCCCCATCACTGATTCTATGATCCTGTGTGATAATTTGTATACTTTGGGTTTACCTATTTGATTAATGGGGAATGTAACTTATTAGCTTAATCCGTGGGACCACTGAGACTGAAGATTAGAGCTGAGATACATTATTTTAAGTTGCTGTCCAAGGGGAAACCACTCCAAGTCATTAATCTTCCGCCTCCCTAAACTATGGTAAAAATGCATCTGCCTTGTCTCATTGCCTCTGCTTCAGCCCTCACAGCCATCTTAAGGTGGCTATGACTGCTCTGGCAGACACTACAGGACCCAGTTCCATGCTCTCCTGGGGCCCCAAACAAGAGTGATAAAAGCCATATTAGAACAGGCAGCCAGACACTGAGATTTCTAAGGTAGCTGTCCCTGCTCTTACCAAAGGAAAGTGAAAAGGCAACGAATTAACAACTACCAAAGAGTTTTCTCCCTCTGATCTTCAGCAGCTTTAGGACACATTAATTGTTGCCTTCAGATTTCTCCAGATCCTGGCTTAGCATCCCAATTAACCCATCTCAACTTTTAATGCTAGTGTCATATGACAGAATGTAAACCCCAGTCAGGCAGTTTTCAGCTTGCTCAAAAACCTCGGGGCTGGGTATTAAAAATCAAGATGTTTTTTTGACCCTGGCTGGCTCCTTTTCCCTCCCTAGCAAGATGATTGAAATTACAGTCCCATTACACCATCAGCAGCACTCTTCCAGGGCTCAAAATACCTTTCCTGGGTGAAAAAGACTTGCTGAGCCCATCCACTCAGAGCTATTCCCCTTTCAAGTGGTTGAACCTGCTCACTTCTGGCTCCTCTTGTACTGAGTCTCATCAATTCTGTTCAGCTCCTGCCCCTAATCTTTGTATGTCCACAGGTTTTAATGATATGCCAAGAATGCTCCCAGCAGGATATGGAACTGTGCCTCCTTCTGGAGCATTCAATAAACTTTTGATCTCTAAAGCAGCTCCAAGATAAACAGAGAAAGAGGAGAGAGCAAGGATGAAATATAGGCTCTCTACAAGATAAATACACAATAAAGCTGTTTATCTCTGATATCCACTGGGCATCTTATCAACTCGATTAGGAGATGGCTTCTATCCTTGCTAATCTTTTACTTTGACACAACAGGATTGCTCAAAGCTAAATATTAAAAGAAATCTGCTGGCTTCTCTCCTTGACATTTCTGGTCAAGGACTTCCTCTTGAGATAGGTGCTCCAGCACTCCAGATCCATTCACTTATGTTTTGAGGGAAGGACAGAGGAGAGTTGTTTGCACACCCTGTTGTAACATTAAATTTTACTGTGCATATTAGGATTCATTTGAGATGCCAATGACCAGGATCAGAGTCTGAGTAACAGAGAATTCACAAGCTGTTGCACTGGCAGGTGCTCTTTAGTGAGAACATAGAGAACACCAGCAGAAAATGGTCTGAAATTACGGCAGGGGAGGTTTAGTTTGGATTTTAGGAACAATTTTCATTGGATTAAGGCAGCCCAGGGAGGTGGTGAAGTCCCCATCCCTGGAGGTGTTCAAGAAACATGTGGACATGGCAGTGTGGAACACAGTGTAATGGCCATGGTGGTGTTGGGTAGACTGTTGGATTCAATAATCTTAGCGGTCCTTTCCAACCAAAACAATTCTATGAGTTCTTCAAGGTATGCATCAATCCTATCAGCATGGTCAGTTGGCCATGCTGGTGTTAAATCACTGTTGCTAAAGCCTGACAACATAGTGACAAGAGTGATTCTGTCGAGGCCAGTCCTTCTAATGGAAGAAAAATGCTATGTGCATGTCCTGAAGTGGGTGAAAGCAGAGTGGCAGTTGGTAAGGACAACCTGACTTAAGGCCAGAAAATCCAAACTGACTCTACTACTCTCCTTCTGGCTTCTTGTAAAGCCAGCAGAAACAGTTTGGTGCCCACACAAGTCTCTCATGGATGAAAATAGGATATAGGTTACCAGGAAAAAAAATGCTTAAGTGCCTAGAAGAGCTGCACATTTCGTCAACTTCATAGAATCACAGAATCTGAGAATAGTTTGGATTGGGACATGAAAGATCATCTAGCTCCAACCTCCCTACAAAGGGCAGGGACACCTCTCATCAGACCAGGTCCCACTAGATCAGCTCAACGCCCTGTCCAACCTGACCTTGAACACCTCTAGGGACAAGGCAACCACAACCTCCCTGAGCAACCTGTTCCAGTGCCTCACCGCCCTCACTCTAAGGAACCTCTTCCTAATCTCCAGTCTCAATCTACCCCTTCCCATCTTGAAGCCCAAACTTAATCTGTTCAAAGGAGCTAGGCTTGTGTGTATGGACATAAGAGGACCTAAGAGTAGGACTTGCCAGCTATTTCTCACCCAGCTGATGCAGCAACCATAGCTGCCCTCAGGCTTCTCAAATAGTTATACTCACTGGCACAGAACAGCACTGGAATTAGAGCTGTGAAATGGTGCTAAAAGCACCTATTTGCACATCCTGATGTCCCACATATTCCCAAGTTCTGTCCTGTTCTGAAGTGAAAAGGGGGTAAAACTTCCAGTGGAAGAAAAGTTCTCTTGTGTTTTAACTTCTCAAAGCAAGAGACTGGAGATGGCTGTGAGTGAGGGGCATTTACAAACCCGATCATCTTTCAATATGTGAACCATGCTGTGTTCAACCCATCCACACATCCAAGTCTTTATTTTTTTTGGTCCTGTTTGCATAGATATGAAGGAATTCAGAAAATTATTTACCCTGTGTTGTGGCCTTGGCATCTTGTCCTCACTGACAGTTCAAAAATAAAGTGGAACAGAAGAGAGGGAAAAACCTTCTCATGAAGTGAATGAATAATCCAACCTAGATTCTAAGTGGAGAAAAATGGGGAGATTAACATCCTCCCACCTTCCTGAGGTGTTCACAGGCTTTATAGATGAAGAATGTGCTATGGAAATGTCAAAAATAATGTGGGATACTGTAATCTGGGTAAAGCCATTCTCCTACTGATACAGATCTACAGCCTAACTCTTCCAGTTCTTAATCTGACAGTTTCTGAGAAGCCTGTATCTGAAGCCAAAATCTGTCCACATGATAGCAACATGCTCTGGTGGCCAAAAAGGCCAATGCCATCCTGGGTTGGATTATAAGGGCTGTGGTTAGCAGGTCCAGAGAGGTTCTCCTCCCCCTCTACTGTGCCCTGCTGAGGCCACATCTGGAAGACTGTGTCCAGTTCAAGAAGGACCTCAGGGAACTGCTTGAGAGAGTCCAGCACAGAGGCACAAAGATGCTGAAGGCAGTGAAAGAGATTCCTCAGGAGAGCCTGAGGGAACTGGGGCTGTGCCGCTGGGAGAGAAGGAGCCTGAGGGGTGACCTCAGTCATGATGAGAAAGATGTGCAGGGTGAGTGTCCAGAGTTTGGAGCCAGGCTCTGCTGGGTGGTGCCCAAGGACAGCACAAGGGGCAATGGTGGAAGCTGGGGCATAGGAAGTTCCACGGAATTTTTTTCCCTGTGAGGGTAACAGAACCCTGGAAGAGGCTGCCCAGGGGAGTCGTGGAGTCTCCTTCTCTGGAGAGAATGAACCCCACCTGGATGTGTTCCTGTGTGATTTGCTCTAAGTGCTCCTGCTCTGGCAGGGGACTTGGACTGGATGAGCTTTCGAGGTCCCTTTCAGCCCACATTCTGTGTTTCTGTGATGACAAAGCCCTTCAAATGATACTGAGCTATTCCGTTAGAATCTTTGTCTTCATCACTTTGGTTTTTTAGACCTCTGGAACTGGCATACATGAGAGAAAAACAGAAAAGACAACAGATTTCAGTTTCCCCATAAAGTATAATTATTGAGGTCAATCATCAAGGTGAGTGGTGATAACCAGCATGGCTTCACCATGGGCAAATCATGCCTGATGAACTTGGTGGCTTTCTATGACGGACACCTGGTGGTGCTTGGACATGATGACCTCAAGTGTAATTTCCAACTTAAATTATACTATCATTTTAAGAGTCTAAAAAAAAGAATATTCACTTCTGCACACAGCCAATTAAAGGTAGAGAAATAAATGGAAGTACATTGTGGCATTAGAAATTTTATTATCATGGAATCACAGAATGGTCTGGATTGGAAGGGACCTCCAAAGCTCATCCAGTCCAACTCCCCTGCACTAGAGCAGGTTGCCCAGAGCCCTCTCCAGCCTCTCCTTGAACGTCTCCAGGGATGGAGACCCAACCATCTCTCTGGGCAACCTGTTGCAGTGTTCCAGCACCCTCACTTATGGTGCAGAACTTGTTCCTCACATCCAGTCTTAATCTGCTCTGCTCTAGTGTGAAGCCATTACCCTCACCTTGTCCCTGCAGCCTTTGCAAACAGTCTCTCTGCAGCCTTGTAGCTCCCTTCAGGTACTTGCAGGTTTTTATTAGGTCTCCCTGAGCCTTCTCCTCTCCAGGCTGGACACCCCCAGCTCCCTTAGCCCTCTGATCATTTTCTTGCCCCTCCTCAGGACCAGCTCCACCAGATTGATGTCCTTCCTGTATTATGGGCACCGGCAATTACTGATGTAAGACACTGAGGTAAGGAAGCATTAGTGATGCCCTTGCTGTCCCCAGACTTCTTGTAAGAACAAGCAAATGACTTAGGACTCCAGGTGCTTGTCTACAAAGCAAGGACACGGAAAGCTAATGAGAAATGAGAAGCAGCAGTACTCTAGCTGTGGTCATGCCAGTTAGGAAGCCGCTGGGCTGGCCATCCAACTAAGGTTTAGAATGATAGGCTTAAGTTATTTTCCCCAACGTGTCAGATTCATCACACTTATTTGACACTAGGTTTACCTTTGAAGTAAACTTACTTAATAATAGGTCTGCAGGATTTACTGACAGGCTAATTAAACACAGCAACCCTGCCAACTCTGACTAAGAGCTTCCATGGAAAGCCTGTTAAACTCATGACACCTTCCTCTGATATTTACCTCTGCAGCAGCAGCAAGTTATTAAAATGGTGAAGATGAAACTGGCCATTCCTAAGCAGCTCATCACCTTAGCAACCTCCCTATGAAAAGCATTTTTAATCAGGAGGGTTATTTTTAACAACCCAGTAGCTGGAAAGCAGCCCCAAAGCATTGTTCCTAACAGAGAATCACAGAACTTCTTAGATTGGAAAAGACCTTCAAGATCATTGAGTCCAATCATTAGTTTCACACTGACAAGTCCTTGACTAAACCAAATCCCTTAGCACAACATCTAATCACTATGAATTGCTATGGTTGGAAAGGACCAACAGGATCATCCAGTCCAGCCTTCATCTCAGCATCCTTAATCACTAGACCACAGCCTCAAGCACCACATCCACTCTGATTTTAAACACCTCCAGGGATGGCGACTCCACCACCTTCCTGGGCAGCCTGTTCAAGTGCCTGACCACCCACTCAGGAAAGAACTTCCTCCCAACATTCAAAGTAAAACTCCCCTGATGCAACTTGAGGCCATTTCCTCTTGTCCTATCATTAGTAACTGGGGAGAAGAGACCAGCTCCAGCCTCACTACAACCTCCTGTTGTAGTGAGACTGTTTATTCTAGAGGACACTATTTATTCTAGAGGGCAGCAGAGGAAGATTCAAGTAGGATGCTCAACTCTATTTTTTACAGGATTCTAATATGACTTGTACTTAAACTTGTACTAAAATTTGCCAGAAGGGCAACACAGCTGGTGAAGAGTCTGGAGAATAGGTCTGGTGAGGAGCAGCTGAGGGAACTGGGGGTGTTCAGCCTGTACACTCATCTCACCAACATCCCTTCATTTATTGCTGTCTTCAATCCAGCCAATCTCTATTTCTCCTGCACTCTAATCTCCTGCAACACGTATTCATGTTGTGTTATTTCCACATTATAAGTGGAGATGAATTTTGGGTTGACTTTACTGATGCTTCAGCAAAATGAGAGTTTTTTTGCACCATGAAGGATCAAGAGAACAAGCCCTATAAGGTGCAGTTGAGGGAACTGGGATTGTTTTAGTCCGGAGGAGACAAAGCTCAGGGGAGACTTCATTGCTCTCTACCTGAAAGCAGGTTGCAGTGAGGTTTTCCCTTTTCCCTTTGGGAAGGCAGAGGGGTTCACAGAGAGCCTCCCTCACTGTCTAGTGGCCAGCCCAGCCCTGACCCTTGACAATTCTCAGTCCCTTTGCTTAGGATTTTGTCACACTTGAAACATCCTGGGAACACTAAAACATTCCCTGGGAAAGCACAGCTAGATGTATGTCCTGAGCAGCTCCAGAAGGCAGGGAACAGCCCAGCTTGCTGACTCCATCTCAGTATGGTCCCTGCCAGTGTAAGGCACACACGAGTGTGAAGAGTCTGGCCTTGCCTTCGGTCCCTGCAGCATCAGATCATGAGGAGAACTTACTTCTTTCTGAACTGCACACTGCCAAAGCAGCTGCATTACACATTCTGTTTTTAGTCTTTGCTCTTCTCACTCTTGGAGACAAGGAAAAGCTCCAGAGCTTCGATTTACATCTCTGTAGGGAATGTTCATGTTCTTTCCCCTTTTTAATTTGTTGGATGTCTTTTAAACCATAAACGTTCACCAGAACACAAATTACCTCTTGTTATCGATATCAGACTCTGTGCTTGGAGTAAAATAATGAAATCAGGCCTGTTCCCTCCCTACAGCATGTAGTCAACTTCCAATGTCATCTGTTTGATGTCAGCTCCTGAATCTCATCCAAGAATTACAAAAGGGAGAGATGAGCAGAGAGGCTGAGGTGAGCAGCCCTTGGAGCCACCGGGGAAGCTCTTTGCTGAATTACATGATTTACTTAGAGCACACACCAGTATCTCTGTCAGTAGGATCAGAGAGCTCTGAGACAGCTCCCGGGAAGACTGTCAGGAAAAACCAAACACAAAACACAGAAAAAAAAATCCTTTAAGGTCGACTTACAAATTTTTTCTTGTCTTAAGCAAGACTGAAACACTGAGGAAATCTAATGGAGGAGAGAACAAATACGTGCAACTGCAGCTTTATTTTAGGACAAGGGAGAAGTTCCTACTTGGCTCCAGAGGAAATAAGAAGCTGGAATAATGACTTTTAGGATGAGAGAGAAGTTCCTACCTAGTTCCAGAGGAAACAAGGAAAACAAGTAAGTGCAACTGCAGCTTTATTTTAGGACAAGGGAGAAGTTCCTACTTGGCTCCAGAGGAAATAAGAAGCTGGAATAATGACTTTTAGGATGAGAGAGAAGTTCCTACCTAGTTCCAGAGGAAACAAGGAGCTGGAACAACGACTTTTAGCACAAGGGAGAAGTTCCTACCTAGTTTCAGAAGAAATGAGAGAATAGAATAATGACTTAGCAGCAAAAGGCCCCCAAAAATATCATCAGAGCAGGGAGCGGGGGATTCGTGTGAATCAGTTGGCTTAATCTGACTTTAATTAATTCCATAATGAGCATATAATTTCACCCTCCTGCAGGACAGAACATATTAATTATGAGTACAAGAACAAAAAACAATAAAATTAAGGCAGAATCAGAACTGTAATTTTCTTTCCTTCAAGTGCTAAATGAGGAAGGAAAAAGAAGACAGCAGCTTGCAGCATTCTAGCCAGTGCCTGACATAATTAGCTAAGCATACAGCACATTAATTTTTCTAATCTAAACCTTTTCTACTTGCTTTGGGGTTTATTTTTTTAGCCACAGATTTCATTATCTCCCCAAAATCTCACATCTCAGCCCTTGCTGGAAATGTCAGTCTTGCTTCAAGGCACACACAGTAATTAGAAGGAAAGTGCCTTTCTCCATAGAGAGAAATGGTCGAGGAGGTATCAGAGGATGGAAATACCTCACAAGTGTTTATTAGTTAAAAAGGCAGAGAATAGACTTGGCTAATTGAATATGCTCGTCAGCCTCCTGGAATTGGAGAAAAGAGCCTTGAAGTACCTTCCTCTTGTTTAATTTCTTAAGGTCAGATTGTTAACACCCATCAAAATCCAGAGACCTGGGGCGACCAGTAACATCAGTCTCGGGTCCAGATGTCCCAGCACACTTTCTCCTTCACCCACCCATTGCCTCTGGTCAACAATAGAGGGGTTTTATGGAATTACAGAATCATTAAGGTTGGAAAAGACCTTGAAGGTCATTAAGTCCACCCCTTTACCCAGCACTCCCAGGTCACCACTAAACTGTGTCCCCCAGCACCACATCTACATAGCTTTGAAACCCTTTCAGGGATGAGGACTCCACCACTGCCCTGGGCAGCTCTTCCAGGGATCGACAACCCTTTTGGGGAAGACCCTTCACCAGCTTTGCTGCCCTTCTCTGGGCCTACTCCAGCACTTTGATGTCCTTTTTGGAGTGATAGATCAAAAATTGAACCTGTTATTTCAGATGTGGCCTCATGAGTGCTGAGCACAGTGGCACAATCCCTGCCCTGGTCCTGCTGGCCACACTATTGCTGATCCCGGCCAGGATGCTGGTGGCCTTCTTGGCTACTTGAGGACACTGCTGGCTCATCTTTAGTCAGCTGTCAATCAGCATCCTCAGGTTCTTTTCCACTGGCAGTTTCCAGTCACTCTGCTCCAAGCCTGAAGGGTTCATGGGGTTGTTGTGACTTATCACTTGGCTTTTGTTAACCCTCACACAACTGACCTCTGCCCAGCCAGCCTGTCCTGATCCCTCTGCAGAGCCTTCCTATCCTCCAGCAGATCAACACATCCACTCAGTTTAGTGTCATCTGCAAACACTGCAGCTGACTCGACAGCACTTTGCCTCTTCTGCATCTGGAGAGTGGAGAAGGCAAAGAAGGAAAAAACAGAGAGAATGCAGGAAATCAAAAGCAGCCAAAGTCTGAAGCCAGGAGGTGAGACAAGCAGATCGATTCATCTGCAAGCCTGAGCTTGCTAGCCTGCCAAGATTTGATTCCATTTGCAGGGCTGTGGACAGTGAGGAGGAGAGAGCCCTGTGTGGTGTTTTGGGCCATTCACCACACAGCAGCAGACCCTTCTGTCACCTAGTGTGGGATATATTGAATCCAAGTGACACAGCTGACAAAAAGAGTTATGCAGCTCCAGGAGCTTGTGTACTTTATTGCTTACACTTAGCTCCTGTGAAAGAGAAAAAGGGATCTCGAGGGGCTGTAAATCTTCACTGACACTGCTCATGACATTGTCTCCTTGCATTAGGAAAAGTGAAGGTGACATGTGTTACCTGCCTAATCCTGAGTGTGGCCAGCTCCTTCTGTTGCTCAGTTTTCTCACACCTCTCAGAGCAGCCAGCCAGGATTCAAGAAAGGACTGGAGAAAGGATGTCTCAAAAGGTCTATGTTAAACTGATTTACCCTCAGCAGGAACATGGGGAAGGCATCCAGCTACCACTGTGATGGGTGTTGTGGCCTGATGAGGCAAGCTACCAGGGACACAAACGTTGCTGATTTTAAAGCCTGCTGAGTCAGGACTCAAAGACTGCACTGAGATGCTTTAGACTTTTCTGTTTCCCCTTGGAATTCCTGCAGTCTGATTCATTGCTCCCAGCAGACTGCAACACTCATGTAGACTGAAAGCTCCCAACAAGAAGTACAAAAAGCACATTTCACCATTAATAAGTTTCTGTATTACCTGTCACTAGTGGCTCTGATGACACAGAAGATACTTTAGCATCTATATCCACGTGTGAACAACCATTGTAGTTCTATTTGTGGTTTAGGTTTCCTGGTGTGCAGTCAGTTACTAGCAAAAAATTCTTTCCTGTGAGAGTGGTCAGGCACTAGAACAGGCTGCCCGTGGAGGTGGTGGACTCCCCATCCCTGGAGGTGTTCAAGAAAGATGTGGCCATGGTGCTTTGGGACATGGTGGTCTTGGGTTGATAGTTGGACTGGATGATGTCAGAGGTGTCTTTAAGAGAGACTATGATTCTATCATCATCATCCCTGTTTTCAAATATGATTGCATGTCAGGAAGATCAGATATCTGTGTATGTTTACCAAGAACTTCTGAGGCACATCAAGTCTCACTTGAAGACTCTGTGCTACACACAGGGAGGACTTTTAGAGATACAAATCAGGTATGACAAAACAGGTTTCCACAGCACACAGTCTGACCTACTGGGACACAACTGGAGTATTGTGTCCACTTCTGGGCTCCCCAGTTCAAGAGGGATAAGAAAATAATAAAGAGTGAGGATGATGAAGGGATTGGAACATCTGTCTGATGAGGAAAGGCTGAGAGACCTGGGGCTGTTGATTTTGGAGAAGAGAAGGCCGAGAGGGGATCTTACGAATGTTTACAAATATCTGCAGGGTGGGTGTCAAGAAACAGGGGCCAGGCTCTCTTCAGTGGTGTCCTGTGACAGGACAAGGGACAGTGGATACAAACTGGAACTCAGGAAATTCCACCTCAACATGAGGAAAAGCTTCCTTATTGTGAGGATGCTGGAGCCTGGAGCAGGCTGCCCAAAGGGGTTGTGGAGTCTCATTGTTTAGGGACTTTTGAAACCTACCTGGACACATTCCTGTGTGACTTGCCCTAGGTAATTGTGCTCCAGCAGGGGTGTTGGACTTAATGTCTCCAGAGGTCTCTCCCAACCCTTAGCATTCTATGATCTCTAACTAGATCAGGTCCCATTAAATTTGACCTTGAATGTCTCCAGAGATTGTGCACATCTCTCACCACAGCTTCAAGCACTCCTCATCTCCAGGAAGAGCCTCACCACAAAGCACAAATAGCTCAACATGCTTCCTGCTTCACCTGAGATTTGGGACATCTCAGCACACATTCCAGGCGTGCTTTTACCAGGCTCACCCTGGGCTCTGCACTGCACAGCTCCTCCATGTATATTTTATGTCTATATAGATACACAGTGCTGAATAATTCACAGAGCAGGATGCACTTACAACAGAGAAGGCCTGATGTGCTCATTTCAGCTGCTTTGGTAAAATTATTTCTCATCACAGGATTTGCAGCAATGATGGTCATTTAAATATTTAATCACAGGAAGACATCAGGGTGTATGTTCCTTCAAAAAATACTTAATTAGATCAGTTCAGAATGAAGACACTAATGCCAAAATGATTGAAATTTGGCTTAACTTGGGCTAGGAAGGTGTTTTTTTTTTTCAAGAGGTTAATGCTTTTTCAGGAGCCTGGATGACAGAATTATAGAATGGTTTGGGTTGGAAGTCACTTCAAAACCCATCTAGTTCCAGCCCCCACACCACCTCCTACACCAGGCTGCTCAAGGTCTCATCCAACCTGGCTTTGAACAGTGCTAGGGTAGGAGCCTCCACAACTTCTCTGGGCTGTTCCAGTACCTCACCATCCTCATGGATACAATCTTCTTCCTAATGTCTCATCAAAATCCAGCTTCTCCCAGTTTGAAGCCCTCACTGCTCGTTTTGTCACTTCATGTCTTTCTAAAAAGTCCCTCTCCAGCTCTTCTCTAGTGCCCTTCAAACACTAGCAGGCTGCTCTAAGGTTTTCCTGGAGCCTTCTGTTGTCCAGACTGAACAACCCCAGCCCACTCAGCCTATCCTCACTACAGAGGGCTTCCAGCTCCCTGATCATCTTTGTGGCCTCCTGTGGACCTGCCACAAGAGGTTCATGTCCCTCCCGTCCTGAGGACTCCAGAGCTGGACCCAGCGCTGCAGTGGCGAAGAATCTTTTTCCTTCACCTGCTGCCCACACTGCTGGGGAAGCAGCTTGGGACAGTTTCCCTTCTGACAGAGGTGAACCTCAAGAAGTTCAACAAGGGCAATTGCAGAGTTCTGCATTTGGGGAGAAATCACCTCCTGCACCAGTACAGGTGAGAGATGTCCTGCTGGAAAGCAGCTCCAGAGAGAGGGACCTGAGAGTGCCAGTTGGACACTAGACACCTGAGTGGACAACAAATTCACCATGAGTCACTAATGTGCTCTCGTGGCCAAGGAAGTCTCCTGAGGTGCATTAAGAGTGTGGTCAGAAGATCTCAGGAGGTTCTCCTTCCCCTCTACCGTGCCCTAGTGAGGCCACACCAGGAGTACAGTGTCCAGTTCTCCAGATTCCCCAGCTCAAGAGAGACAGGGAACTGTTGGAAAGAGTCCTAAATCTCTAAGGGTGCAGGCTGGAGCAGAGGAGGTTTCACATAAACATAAGAAAAAACTTTTTTCCTTTGAGGGTGACAGAACCCTGGAGCAGGCTGCCCAGGGGGGTTGTGGAGTTTCCTTCTCTGGAGACATTCAAAACCTGCCTGGATGTGTTCCTATGTGACCTGCTCTAGGTGCTCCTGCTCTGGCAGGGGCGTTGGACTGGATGAGATTTTGAGGTCCATTCCAGCCCCTGACATTCTGTGATCTGTGATTCCTGCTAGCCAAATCTCATTAAACCACCAGATAATTCTTTATCTGCTTTGGTGTAGAAAATATTTGTACACAGCTTATCTTTTAACCAGTCCATTTTTTATAGGTTCCTTTTATCTTTCTTCCTCAACCTCCTGCCACATTTATCTATACCACGTTAACAGAAGATGGCATGAATTAAAAGTTATTTCCCCCTCTGCTTGGCCCTGGTGAGGCCTCAGTTGGAGTACTGTGTTCAGTTGTGGGAAACCCAGCTCAAGAAAAAGAAAACTACTGGAGATGATCCAGCTCAGAGCCACTAAGATGGTTAGGGGGCTGGAACATCTGTCCCATGAGGGAAGGCTGAGAGAGCTGGGGCTGTTTAGCTTGGAGAAGAGGAGGCTGAGGAGGGATCCTATTAATACTGACTAGTATCCAAGGGGGTAGGTGTCAGGAAGATGAGGTCACACTCTCCTGAGTGGAGCCCAGTGGCAGGACAGGGGGCAATGGGCAAAACTGGAACCCAGGAGGTTCCACCTGAACACAAGGAAAAAAAATCTTTGCTGTGAGGGTTCTGGAGCTCTGCAGTAGGCTGCCCAGAAATATTGTGGAGTCTCCTTCTCTGGAGAATTTCAAGGCCCACCTGAACATATTGCTGCCATCTGCTCAGGTGATCTTCTCCTGGCAGAGGGGGAACTCAATCTTTAGAGACCCTCTCCAACCCCTACCATTATGTGATACAATTGGCACAAGGTTCATATGCATGCCCTTCCTCAGCAAATACAAAAGAACTACTCTTTCCTGTCACCATAATCTATTTTCCAGACAAGACTTCAGAAATCTTTGTTCTTTAACAAAGAACACACATTTATAGGATGCTTATGGCTCTTTAGAATAGAATAGAATAGAATCAATCAGGTTGGAAGAGACCTCCAAGATCATCCAGTCCAACCTAGCACCCAGCCCTATCCAGTCAACTAAACCATGGCACTAAGTGCCTCATCCAGTCTTTTCCTGAACACCCCCAGGGACGGTGACTCCACCACCTTCCTGGGCAGCCCATTCCAATGCCAATCACTCTCTCTGTGAAGAACTTCCTCCTAACATCCAGCCTATACTTCCCTCGGCACAACTTGAGGCTGTGTCCCCTTGTCCTGTTGCTGGTTGCTTGGGAGAAGAGCCCAACCCCGACCTGGCTACAACCACCCTTCAGGTAGTTGTAGACAGCAATGAGGTCTGCCCTGAGCCTCCTCTTCTCCAGGCTAAACAACCCCAGCTCCCTCAGCCTCTCCTCATAGGGTCTGTGTTCTAGGCCCCTTACCAGCTTTGTTGCCCTTCTCTGGACACATATATTTTACCTCATAAGTCCACTGGCTCCTATTCTTCATTGAAATTAATGCCTCAAATAAATATTAAGCCTTTATAACTGCCTTAAAAAAATACACAAACCACCATCTTGATTTTTTTTTCTCCATAAAAAATGTGGATGCAAATTGACACTCACTGCCAAACTACACTCTCTTGAGGCAAGACCAAAACAAGACAACTAGATATGGCTACCTGACTGCAAATGTGGATCCTGGCACTCCAGAAACACAGAAAGCATTCACTAAGTAGCAGGATGCCACAGTCAACCCTGGGAATGGTTACAGTTGATGCCTTCCCCTCCAGAAAACAAACCTCTGTTGTCTCGGAGGCATTAAGGGATCAAGTGTTGTTGGAACACAGCTGTTCCCCTCTGAGAGGAGTGCTCAGAAACCAAGAGAACCACAGCATTTGGTTAAAGAAATTAGGAACAATTTCCTACCTGCAAAAGTGGTCAGGCACTGGAACAGGCTGCCCAGGGAGGCGGTGAGTCCCCATCCCTGGAGGTGTTCAGGAAACTTGTGGTCATGGCTCTGTGGGACACGGTTTGGTGGCCATGGTGGGGTTGGGTTGATGGTTGAAGTTAATGATCTTAGAGGTGTTTTCCAACTGAAACAACTACTTAATTCTATTCCACTAAATAAAAGAGCTGTGTAAAGCCTTGGCTCTCTCTTCTGCACCTCTTTGGCCATTAGGCTCTGTCCTCTACAAGCCATTAGCTAGGCCCTGCCCTTCCCCACAAAGAAGAACCCTCATGGCAGGCACAGAAGGCTCAGCTAGGCCCCGCTCCACACAGGCCTGGCCTCTCGGGACCTGCCCAGGTCTACCTCATCTGCTCCCGTCCAAGCAGCCCCTTCACAGCGGGCACAGAAGGCTCAGCTAGGCTCTGCTCCACACAGGCCTGGCCTCTCGGGACCTGCCCAGGTCTACCTCATCTGCTCCCGTCCAAGCAGCCCCTTCACAGCGGGCACAGAAGGCTCAGCTAGGCTCTGCTCCACACAGGCCTGGCCTCTCGGGACCTGCCCAGGTCTACCTCATCTGCTCCCGTCCAAGCAGCCCCTTCACAGCGGGCACAGAAGGCTCAGCTAGGCTCTGCTCCACACAGGCCTGGCCTCTCGGGACCTGCCCAGGTCTACCTCATCTGCTCCCGTCCAAGCAGCCCCTTCGCAGCCCTCAGCGCTGGCCAAGCACTGCACAGGGAGAGCTAGCAGTGACCTGGGGTGAGCTCGAGAGGGGCCACAGGGCCATTAAGCACAATCAGTGCCCCCAAGGACACCTTAGTTTCATAGAATGACAGAATTGTTTCTGTTGGAAAAGGCCTTTAAGATCATCCAGTCCAACCTTCAGCCTAACACCACCATGGCCACTAAACCATGTCCCCAAGTGCCATGGCCACAGGTTTATTGAACACCTTCAGGGCTGGGGACCCTACCACCTCCCTAGGCAGCCTCTTTCAGAGCTTGATCACCCTTTATGTAAAGACATGTTTCCCAATAGCCAATTTTTGTTTCTAACCCAGCCAGCTCCCCACTTCAGTACATAATTCCAGAGGAATGGCTTCAGAAACACGGACGAAATGAGCCCAATAGCTTCCATTATTGCATTCCACCACAATAAGCTGCTGTTGTTAATTAGCAAAACAATTATCACTGCTGTGCTGTACAGCAATAAACATCAGGGTAAAATTCTTCACGCTGCTGTATGCTTCTTATGCTACCAGACACTTCCCTTTCTCCCTCCAAGCATACATAATTCAGCCAGCTCTGCTGGGAGAGGCTGGAAATCATCCAGCAAAGAGCAAAATTATTTCTTCAAGCAGGGAAAGATCAATTAGGTCAATAGGAGTTGTGATGGACCTCAAAAAGGAGGGGAAAAAAAATAAGGTTAAGAATAAGATCAATAAGATTAAAACTCCAGACCCTTTTTTTTCCTGATGGAATCTACCTGGACTGTTACTTGCTTCACTCATCACTGTTCTAGTAGGCTGAGGACACTAAATGTCTTCTTATCCCTATGCTTAACATTATAGGTAGAAAAAAACCAAGAGTATAAGCAAAATTAATTAATCTGCAGTAGTGGGTCCAGTTTTGGGCTCCCCAGTTGAAGGAGGACACAGAGAGTCCAATGGAGGCTAGGAGGATGACGAAGGGGCTGGAATATCTGTCTGGTAAGGGAAGGCTGAAACACCTGGGGCTGCTTAGCCTTGGAAAAAGCAGACTGAGAGGAGACCTTGCTGATGCTTACAAATGTCTGAAGAGTGGGTGTCAAGAAGAAGGAGGCAGGCTCTTTTCAGTGGTGTCCTGTGATAGGACAAAGGGCAATGGAAGCACACTGGAACACAGAAGTTCCACCTCGACGTGAGGAGAAACTTCTTCACTGGCAGAGCCCCGGAGCAGGCTGCTCAGAGAGTTTGGGCAGCTTCCTCTGGAGACTTTCATGACCCATCTAGATGCATTCCTGTGTGACCTGTCCTAGGTGATCCTGCCTGGGCAGGGGGGGTGGCCTAGATGATCTCTAGAGGTCACTTCCAGCCCCTGCCTTCTATCATTCTATGATTAATGTCTCTTCTTTGGTTACTCTGTGTCTTTGGGCATTTGTAGATGATGAAGTCACTTATTGTTACAGCTGTGTGAATGAAAAAGTTACTTCACATGACTTGTGTTAGCTCAGACTAGGTAGCACACTTCTTAAGGCTGCTAGCGTGTAACAGGAAAAAGATTCTTCAGAATAGAGCCAGCTACTCTCTCAGGAAACCTGTGGGAGAGCACAGCTCCATTATTTATGCCTCATAAAGCTACACAGAATTCATTCTGTAGAAATGTGGCAATTATCCTCGGTAAACCCTGGTGCTGAGGTCAGTCCTTGCACAATTCCACTGCATCTCCCTCTCACAAGCTATGCCAACAGCCAAGAAAACCGGTTAAAGATCCGTGCTCCTTTTCCAGTCCATTCATGAGGCCTTTGACTTAGACTTCCAATCTGCTGCTGGAAATATAATCACATGTGTACTAACCCTGAGAACCTCAGATTGTGCAGAAAGACTGGAAGGATTCCAACCAGTTGGAATAGCAAAGGTAAGGGGAGTGAAAGCTGCCACATCAGACCCTTGTGATGTGACAGGGTCGATTTTCACAGCTCATTTTTTATTCATGCAGGTGAAACGAATGGAACCTCTGGGAACTACACAATTGGACAAGGTAAAAATTCAGTAGCAGATGGAGAAGTTCCAGAAGGTACCAGGCACTCCACAGAAGCACAGGATGAGGATGGATCTGGTTCTAAACTGCTCTTCTAACAGTTTTATCCTAAGGTGACTCAAGCAACTCCAGGAGAAATGACAGGAAGGAAGCTTTTCTCTAATAGGTTTGGGTTTGGCAGGCAAAAGGTTGCTGCCTTAAAATCCAAGAAAAAATGTGGTTTCTTTTTTCCTCATTTTAACAGAATCTGAAGAGGAAATGAGGCAGCCAAGCAGAAAAGAAGAATTTGAAGGCCAGTGAAAGAAACAGCTGATAGAGAGCACTGAGGATCAGTGAACCATTCCATGAGTGAAGGTTCCATCTCTCTAAGAGAAAAATCAGACCCGCACCAACTGACAGAGGCAGGGAGGAGTATTAGATTATTTTTTTTCCCAGGCTCCATTATCACATTTGCACATCTGTGCATAAGAGAGAAACTCTGGAGAGTATGGGCAGGGAAAAAGGAAACGGGAACAATTCATTTTTAAAGGCTTGTTTGCCTTTGGCAATGAAGAAGCAACAGGTGCAGGTATCATGGCCGAGGAAGAACTTGCACCTACAGCACATTTCATCCTAGTGAGAGGCAGCAAAGAAGGATAATTAAACCTCAGAGGCATTTTTGTGTCTTGTGCCATTTTTCTCTGAGTAGCAAACAAGCTTTGAGACCATCCCAAGACATTTCTGTTAGCTACAGCCACAAATGCAAAGGCAACAAATGAAGACGGTGCATTGATCTGGCTTCTCTGCTTTATGAGAGAAGACACTTTAATATTCACTGGGGACAAAGCACTGCCAAAAAAAAAACACCCAAATAAGAAGAAAATCAGAAGCTGCCATTGCTATACTTAATGGAATAGGAGGGAATATTTTCAGGAAATGCAGGGGTTTGTTTTAAATCACTAGCTGAAGCAGCCTGGCTCACCTGTGAACGTGTGTGTTTTCAGGAATGACAGCTGCTTGATAGCTTTTGGGGGGTGGGAGGCAACTCCTAGGGGATCTTCTCACAAAGTGATGCACAAAAAGCTAACCCCAAAGCAGAGTTAGTTATCTGTAAATTCTTTTGTAGAGGCTAGAAATGCTTGTTTTTGAAAGGAATTTCCACACATTTGGGATGGGCACCACGCCTCAGACTCTCAAAGGCCTTCCAAGGAGCTAAAGTAAACGCCTTCCTCCCTGGCCTTGCACAACCTGCTCTAGTGGGAGGTGTCCCTGCCTATGGCAGGGGGTTGGAGCTGGATGATCCTTGAGGTCCCTTCCAACCTAAACCGTTCTATGATTCTATGATTCTAAAGCAAGGTTCACAATGTTTAAGTCTCCCATCTCTTGTTACCCACTTCTTCCATAGCCCAGAATCATATAATCACTTCGAGATGCAGACACTTCTCTCCTCGAGGGTAGCAACTCTTTAGCTGTATGTAGCCCTCACAGTGTTCTACCTCAGCAGGTATCTTCTACAACTAATAGAAAACATTGTCCCAGCTTAGGCCAATAGAGAATCACAGAAATATTCAGATTGGAAAAGCCTCTCAAGATCACCAAGTCCAACCCAGAACCCTACTCAGCAAGGTTCCCCCTAAACCATAGCCCCAAGCACCACATCCAAACCATCTTTAAACATATCCAAGGTTGGTGACTCCACCACCTCCCCAGGCAGCACATTCCAATGCCTGACCACTCTCGCTGGGAAAAAAAATCTTCCCCATGTCCATTCCCTCTTCTTCTATCACTGTTTATCTGTGAGCAGAGACCAGTACCAACCTCTCCACAACCTCCTTTCAGGTAGCTGCAGACAGCCATGAGGTCTGCCCTCAGCATCCTCTGTTTCACATTAACCAGCCCCAGCTCCTTCAGTCACTCCTCATCAGATTTATTTCCAGGCCCTTCCCAGCTTCCTTGTCCTCCTCTGCACTCTCTCAAGCACCTCCACATCTCTCTTGTAATGAGGTGCTCAAAACTGAACACAATACTCAAGGTGAAGTTCAGCAAGGGCAAGTTCAGGGTCCTGCACCCAGGAAAAAATCATCCCCTGCATCAGTACAGGTGAGTGGTTGTCTTGCTGGAAAGCAACTCCACAGAGAGTGACCTGGGAGTGCTGCAGGACAATACATTCACCATGAGTCAGCTATGTGCTTTTGTGGTCAGGAAGGCTGATGGTCTCCTGGCATGCACTGAGAAGAATACGTCCAGCAGGTCAAGAGAGGTCATCCCTCTGCTCTATTCTGCCCTAGTAAGGCCACACCTGAGTGCAGGGTCCAGTTCTGGGCTCCCCAGTTCGAAAGAGACAAGGAATTACTGGAGAGAGTCCAGCAGAGCGCAACAAAGATGCTGAGGGGCCTGAAGCATCTATGTAAGGAGGAAAGGCCAAGAGCCCTGGGGCTGTTGAGCCTGCAGAAGAGCAGTCTCAGAGAGGATCTGATCGAAGCTCAGCAAGAGCTAAAGGGTGAGAGACAAGAGGCTGGGGCTAGGCTCTTGTCAGTGGTGCCCTTGCACAGGACAAGGGGCAATGGGCACAAAGTGAAAACCAGGAGGTTCCATCTGAATGTGAGAAGAAACTTCTTTGGGGAGACGGTGCTGGAGCCCTGGAGCAGGCTGCCCTGAGAGGCTGTGGCATCTCCTCTGGAGGGATTCCAAGCCCACCTGGACATTGTGATCTTTGGTAACCTTCTGTGGGTGCCCCTGCTTTAGTAGGGGTTTGGACTAGATGATCTCTAGAGTTCCCTTCCAATGCCCAGCATGCTGGAATTCCGTAATTGAAGAGGCAGAGACTATACAGACAAGGAGAGACAGAGGGCACAGACTGCACAAGACTCTCTTGTGCACGAGAAAATTGTAGCCTTTATTGAATGTGCCCTGATCCAGCTCCTTTCTTTGGACACACCTTTGGGTATGAATCCTGTCTTCTTTTCATTAAGAGGCTGATGACTGGACTCAGTGATCTTAGAGGTCTTCTGCAGCCAAACCAATTCTGTTCTATCAACCTATGAACATTTCTGAAAACTGTGATAAAGAATCTTGGTCTTCAAGTCAAGACAAATGACAAGTGTTAGGAGGCCTTTCTCTCCAGAGTACAAAAAGGAGGTTTACAAAATTTGTTTTCTAGCTTCAAAGATGTTAAGCAAGCCAAAAACTGCCTTCAGAAAACGCTGAATGGATGTGGAATTTCAGGAAAGAAGGTTTTATATTATTTAGATAATGAGAGCTCTCCAGGGATATCATCAGGGGCTTAATATAATTAGACATAGAAGAGAACTTGTAGGACAGATGTGGGAACCTTTCATCTATCTTCCCTGCTTTTGTTACAACCAAATGAACACAGGAATTATTTAATGCAACTTTTGTTTCCCTTGCATTCTTTTTTTTTTGGTTTATTAGGTTCCTGAAAAATATCTATTTATTATTCCTTTTATTTTTTCTTTTCCCTCCAGGAAAGAGTTTGCCAACTTCTGGAAGTACAGAGATAGCCTGGAGGTTCTTTTAGCTGTGCACAGCTCCAACATCAAAAGGATATTATCACAAAATAAAGTTAGCAGGAGGCACACACTATTTACAGACCCTCTGGTCCTGTAATGTTGTAATGATAAGAAATGTCACTGTGGCATATTGTGCTGAAGAAGAAACATTCCTTACCTACCTACTTTAAAAGTGCAGGGAGCTGAGGCTGGTGGTTGTCATTAGAAAGGAAAAAGCTATTTTGCCCTTTCTTCTTTGAAATGAGCTGAAAATCTCCCCCTTAACTAAATCTGTGGTGGAGCAGAGAGTGAAACATTTTGAGAGGAAATTCAGTTAGCCTAATTTAATTAAGTGAGTTCTAAACATAGAAGCACAGAATGGTGTGGGTTGGAAGGCACCTTGAAGATTGCTACTGGAGGTTTAGGTTGGATATTAGGAAGGTTTTTCTTTGCTGCAAGAGTGGTCAGGGATTGGAACTGGCTGCCCAGGGAGGTGGTGGAGTCCCTATCCCTGGAGGTGTTCAAGAAACCTGTGGCCATGGCACTTAAGGATGTGGTTTAATGGCCATGGTAGGGTTGGGTTGATGATTGGACTTGATGATCTTAGATGCCTTTTCCAACCTTAATGCTTCTGTGACCATCTAGTTCTAATTCCCAGGCACTATTCATTTTAATTCCACAAACTAATTAAAAGTATGATCAGTTAACATTGCTGTGACATCATTAGCTGAAGTCATCATGGAGAAATGCAAAAAGTCCTGAAGGGAATGGTCCATTTACTGGCATCCTTCTATGATAGCAATGACAAACACTACCGTGGTGCTCTGTGTGAAAGTAACTACCCCCACTGGAAATCTGGTTGGCCTTTTCAGGATGATGTTCCCTATATATACACTTGTAACACTGGAAACACTGGGGCCCAGGTTGCTCAGAGAGTTGGTAGATGCCCCATCCCTGAGACCACTCCAGGTCAGCTTGGACAGAGCTTTGAGCAACCTGCTCTAGTTGAAGATGTCCCTACTCACTGCAGGGGGTCTGCTGCCCAGAGAGGTTGTGAAATCTCCTTCTCTGGGGAGATTCCAAACCCATGGACATGCAGTTTGCTTTGGAGATTCAGGAGGATACACAGCATCACAGAACGTTAGGGGTTGGAAGGGACCTCTGGACATCATTGAGTTCACTCCACCAACCAAAGCAGGATCATCTAGGACAGACTACAAAGGAACACATCCAGATAGGTTTTGAAAGTCTCCAGAGAGGGAGACTCCACAACCTCTCTGAGCAGCCTGCTCCACTGTATCATGGGGAATGAGTTATATTGTGATCATTTAATCACAGGGAGAATTAAGCACTGACATTTATCTCTACCAAGCTGCTCATCTGTGAAGAAGACTATAAATAGCCACCAAGGAATTAAAGAGTGAACCTTGGTGAATCTTAAGTGATACTTAAAGTTATTCTGGAAGTTAAAGTCACAGCAGGTCACTTTATTTCCCCTCATTTCTAGGGATAAATACAGTTATCAAGTACAGGAAGCTGCTCAGTTAGAATTATTGCCTGTCTTTGCCCCCAGAAAAGGCTTTGGTATGATGTTTAAAATGGCCTTTGTCAAAGCCTTGAGCACACCAGTGAGGTCCAACTGCCCTGACCAGCCTGCACCTATCCCCAGTCTTCCTAAGAAGCTTCTCTCCTCTCCCATCACAGACCCTGCCACAGTGTACCTTGAAGCAGACTTTTGTGAGAACAGTTAGGCTGTGAGAGAAACCTGAGAGAAGCCTCCACCTCAAGCCTCCTTCTGTGCACCCTACACCCTTTGGCTCCAGAGCAGGACCTACACTCAAGCTCTGACCCTTGTCCTTGCCTGAGCTACACTGCGGGTCTGCCCTGCCTGGCCATGCACCTTGCCTCTCCTGGCCATTGTTGACTTGACTTCCTGGCTTGACCTTGGAGCCCTGCGGGATGGTGTTCTTGCTGTCCACTGCCTTTGCCTTCAGAGTCATTTAAGTGGAGCAAAACTACAAGTGGGTAAGTTCAGACTGGAGATTAGGAACAAACTCTTTCCAGCGAGGGTGCTAAGACCTGGCACAGGTTGCCCAGGGAGATGGTGGAAGCCTCATCCCTGGAAGACTTTTAAGGCCAGGCTGGATATGGCTTTGGGCAAGCTGATCTGGTGTGAGGTGTCCCTGTCCATGGCAGAGGTGTTGGAGCTGGATGATCCTTGAGCTTCCTTCCAACCCCGACAATTTGATGAGCGTATGTCATCATCACAGCTGCTAAAGGACTATGTAGGAGGTCCACAGATTCATCCACTTTTTCAGGAAACACAAAGTCATTTCTTCAAAATTTGATTGACTATTTTAATTACAAACTTGTAGGATAATTAAGGTTGGAAAAGACCTCTGGGACCAAGTCCATCTGTTAACCCAGCACTGCCAAGTCCACCACTAAACTACATCACTCAGCACCACATCTCCAGATTTTCTGAACACATCCAGCAAGGCTTTATTGGTTCTGATG
The DNA here is from genome assembly GCA_013400475.1 of Tricholaema leucomelas. Lineage (NCBI taxonomy): Eukaryota > Metazoa > Chordata > Aves > Piciformes > Lybiidae > Tricholaema lacrymosa > Tricholaema leucomelas. Next base: position 667,538 of record WAAF01010019.1, on the reverse strand, counting down.
TACAAGCCTCTTGCCTTTTTATCTTCTCTGTTTCCAGAGTTGCTTATGTTTATCTTTGGAACCTTTGGTCTGTTCCCTGCTTTTTTTATTTCACATAGATGTTTCTTCCATTGCAAATAACTACAAGAGCTGGACAAAGTGCAGAACATTTAGTGGTTCATTTTGTTTTGTATCAGTGTAAGAAAGAAAAGTTCTCCTGTAATGCTGCCTGATAGATTGCAACTTGTGGTGTCTGTATCTTAGACACACAGAATTGTTTTGGTTGGAAGAGACCTCCCAGATCATTGAGTCCAACCATCAATCCAACACCACCACAGCCACCAAACCATGTCTCACAGTGCCATGGCCACAGGTTTCTTCAATGCTTCCAGGGATGGGGACTTCACCATGTCTCTGGGCAACCTGTGCCAATCCCTGACCTTGCAGCAAAGAAATTGTTCCTAATCTCCAACCTAACCCTCCCCTGGCACCATTTCAAGCCATTTCCTCTCATCCTATTACCTGATACTAGGGAGAAGAGCCCAACCCCCACTTCACTGCAACCTGCTTTCAGGGAGCTGCAGAGAGCAATGAGGTCTCCCCTCAGCCTCTTCTCCAGACTGAACACACCCAGGTCCCTCAGCTGTTCCTGACCAGCCCTGCTCTCCAGACCCTTCACCAGTTCTGCTGCCCTTCTCCAAACCTGCTCCAGCATCTCAACATCTTTCTCGATCACTACCATGCAGACAGCATCACTCTGTTACAGCTTCTTGGCAGCTGTGGGCTAAACAAACTGTAATCATCAGTGCTGGTAAGTACAGTTACACACTTGCTAAAGAGAAAAGTATATTTTGTTGCTTTAATTACCCACAGTTAAGCCAGCAAACATGAATGCAGACTTCCATCATACTAGGAAAAGGCAAATCCAGCAAATGCTGTATGGAATTGCCTGCTCTCTAGACAGTTTTAATCAGATTGCTTCCGCAGAAAAACTACATCCTTATATTCAGATATGTACTATTGCTTTCCAGCAATCACCTGCTGAGCAAGAGTCAGATTTGACCTCTGAAGCTCTCTTGGGCCTGGTGTGCCTCCTACATGGTACTTAATGGACCAAACAGCATCAGATAACCTTTGAAATAAACCTAACAGGAGATAACCTTTGAAATAAACCTAACAGAAAAGAAGTTGATCCCAGGTTTTCTGGGTCTAACACTAACCAGAGAAGTTGTCTCAAGGCTGGGCCCAGGGAAGGGTAACAAAACTGGTGAGAAGTCTGGAGAACAGAGCTGGGGAGGAGTGCCTGAGGGACGTGGGCTGGAGAAGAGGAGGCTGAGAGGAGACCTCATTGCTGTCTACAACTCCCCGAAAGGAGGCTGCAGTGAGGTGGGGCTTGGGCTCTGTTCCCTAGTATCAGGTGATATAAGGAGAGGAAATGGCCTGAAATTGTGCCAGGGGAGGGTTAGGTTGGAGATTAGGAAATATGTCCATTGGCACAGGCTGCCCAGGGAGCTGTGTGGCAGAAATTAATAATTGGCTATGAATTATGTGTATTGATTTCTGTAGGAATATTACTTTTTTATTAATAGTCAAAAATTCGGGGGAAAGTCCCTGAGATTCTTTGGAGTGTTAGTTGACAGGAAGTAGTTGAATGAAGAGTATTTATAAACATGGAATTAAAGAGTTTAATCCATCAGAACTTGGAAAATAGGAAAGCAAAACTGGGTAAAAAATCTAGCTGCGCTTATGGAGCCTTAGCATTAACTCCAGCAGATGAACACTTTGGTTCCTGAGTAAGTTTCCTCTACAAAGACACTTCCAGAACTCATGATAATGATCCTGGGGTAAAATACAAACTATTCCAGGCAGAGGGGAGGACAGAAAAACAGAGTTGCTGCTGCTGAGCTGGTGCAAGCTGCAAACACCTGGCCACTGTGGTTGCCAGTTAAGGTGCTGAGAAGGGGGTGCTGGTCCCGGTGGAGGATCAGTGCAGAAAGGCAGTTTCTAAATCACCACCCCCATTAAATACATCAGTTTGAAAAGGAAACTGTCCAACAGGCACCAGCATCACTGTTCTGGCCAATGAATTCAAAGCTTCCTGCCTCCTGTGACCACCCAGACATATCGAGGGGCAGCACAAAACACCTGGCATGTGGTGCTAAGCCCCTAGCCCTCAAGACAGGAAGAGGGCAAGGGTTAAACAGGCCTGGCAGGATTTATGCCCTATCAGGATAAGCTGATGGAGTCCTAATCCCTGGAGGTGTTGAAGAAATGTATGGCCATGGCAATGTGGGACATGGTTTAGTGGCCAGAGTGGTATTGGGTTGATGCTTGGACTCAATGATCTTATAGATATTTTCCAACCAAAACAATTGGTTCCCACACAGCCTGGGACCCACTGGTGACCAGTGGGTAACTACATAATGGTCTCCTTTGTCAGTATTGGTTCCATGCTAAACAATTCCTCCTCATCTGAGGTCCTTTCCCTTCTCTTGTGCATCAGGATCCTGTGACTTTATCTCTTCCAGAAGAGTGAGTCTCTAGACATTAGCACACAAGAGTGCGCTCCAATTGATTCTACCTGTTGCAGGGAAATGAAATTGCTTTATTAAGGGGATTTATGGATTTAGCTGCCTTGCTGCATGTATCTGACACAGAGGTGATCACCCTCATCCTTCCCTTCCTTCCCTTGGTTCAGTGAAAGATGGATGGAAATGATATAGAAAAGATGTGATACTCCCTCAGATTAAAGGAAGAAGATTCCAGGAGACCACTGAAAGATGAAATTTGTACCTAGGAAGATTCACCCTGTTCCTTATTCCTTGTGACAGTGCTTGAAGTCATGCAGGCAGGTTTAGTTTTCATGTGTGACTTGGGAGAAGAGACCTACATCCACCTCACTACTGCCTCCTGTCAAGAGAGTCATAGAGAGTGAGAAAGTCTCCCCTCAGCCTCCTTTTCTTCAGACCTGTGGCCGTTTGAGCTAGACTTCTAGCTCAGACATAAAAACAGTTGGAACTTATAAGTAGAAGCTCTGAGTGGAGAGGTGAACATTCTAGGGGTAGGCCATATAATGGCACCAATGGATAAGTAAATATCATTTCATTGGAGCATCAAGAGCTTTATGTCTGGAAGCACAGCTTGGACTTTAGCCTTGCTGCTTCTGCTGCTTCAGCTGTGCCTGCTGCTATCTTCCCCCACTGCCTGGAACACAAACCCTATGAGGAGAGGCTGAGGGAGCTGGGGTTGTTTAGCCTGCAGAAGAGGAGGCTCAGGGCTGACCTCATTGCTGTCCACAACTACCTGAAGGGAGGCTGTAGCCAGGTGGGGGTTGGTCTCTTCTCCCAGACAACCAGCAATAGAACAAGGGGACACAGCCTCAAGTTGTGCTGGGGGAAGTATAGGCTGGATGTTAGGAGGAAGTTCTTCACAGAGTGATTGGCATTGGAATGGGCTGCCCAGGGAGGTGGTGGAGTCACCATCCCTGGGGGTGTTCAAGAAAATACTGGATGAGGCACTTAGTGCCATGGTCTGGTTGACTGGGTAGGGCTGGGTGTTAGGTTGGACTGATTGATCTTGGAGGTCTCTTCCAACCTGCTTGATTCTATGATTCTATGATTCTATGCTGTTTTGGCTGCTGCTGCTTTTGCTGCTTCACCACCACTTGACCCCTTCCCCATCTTTGTTAAGGTTATTATATTTCTCTAGTAATTTATTTCCCCTTATACTGTTATATTTAGACTACAAGAAATACAATTTCATTTCCCCCTGACTTTCCAAATATCCATGCTGTAGTGAGTTTATTCTACTGGGGGGAGTGATCCACCCTAACCTGGGACAAGACTAAACAAGCCAAGTTCCTTCAGCTCCTTCTCACAGCATTTGTGCTCTAGACCCCTCATCAGCTTCATTCTTCTTCTTTGGACATGTTTCAGCATCTCAATGTCCTTCTTGGAGTGAAGGCTCAAAACTGAACACAGTACTGGGGGTGTGGCATTACCATTCCTCAGTACAGGGGCACAATCTCTGCCCTGGCCCTGCTGCTCACACTATTGCTGGTCCAGATCAGAATGCTCCTTGGCCATCTGGGCACACTGCTGGCTCATCTTCAGCTGCTGTCAACCAACATGCCCAGATCCATTTCTGCTGGACAGTTTCCATCCACTCTGCCCCAAGCCTGGAGCATCCATGGTGTTGTTGTGATCCAAGTACAGGACCCAGCACTTGAATTTACTGAATTTCATACCACTGGCCTCAAGCCCAGCGATCCAGCTTGGCTAAGTCCATCTGCAGAGCCTCTCTGCCCTCCATCACATCAACACTTCCACCTAACTCAGTGTTCTCTGCAAACTTACCGTGGCTGCATTCAATCTCCTCAGCCAGATAATTGATAAAGCTGCAAATATTTGTACCAGCTGTAAAGGAACAAGAGCTTTGGCTTCCTGCTGTACACATCAATGCCTTAGCTAGCAGATGAAGCACATCTTTACCCCTCTTACACAATCTACACTCAGGACTTTGGTTCTGAATAGATATTTCAGCTTAATCCTGATTCTGTTTTTTGGGGTTATTTTGCAAATGCTCTCAAAAGCTTTATTTTCACTTCCACTTTGAACAAAGGAAATAAAAACTGAAGCCACTGTCACCGAATGGAGCTGTCAGCCTTGGTTAGCAGATGCACATTTTGTCTCCCCCATGCCCTTCGTTAGTAGCTCTTTGTAGGAGCAGATAATGAGCCTCTATTCACGTGGAGCTTTGGGAAGTGTGTGTTAGCTTCTATGGGAAAGAAAGGGAGTTTTCTGAGCCCGGTTCAAAATGAACACCCTACTTTAATGAGGTAAGTCTTTGGCAGTGGAGACTGGAATCTGTGGCAAATAATGCCCCCACTTTTCCCAATCACTCTCTCATTAAGGCAATCCTGGGCACGATGCTTTTTTACCTTAGCAAAGGCTGCTCGGGTTTGCCACCCTCACAAATCTTGTCCCTGCAAGACAGCTCTGTAATGAGACTGGAATGTTTTTATTATTGCTTTGGTTAATCATCCTCCTTGCTTCCTGCAAAGCGCTTCTGATTCTAAACTGTGCCAGAACTACTGGGAGATTAATCAATACTTGTTACCCATCGTGATCACAAGCTGTTAATCACAGTTGTAATTACCAATTGATTAATCAGCAAGGCCCTCCTCACAAGTCAGGTGTCGTGAAATTAGCAGGGCACCTTAACTCTGCATTCAGCCCAATATCCACAACGCTCCACAATTACACTTCAACCCTTCTGAATGTATTACACATTGCTTTGGGTTTTTTTTTTAGAAACAACTTTAATTTATTACAGTATTCTCCACTCACCCAAACTAGATTCTTGGTCTATATATAGCTCTTCCTTGTGTACCTACTCCAAATGTAATAATTCATTACAATTCCTAATAATAAATGATGAGAAGGTCAATGAAAACCCAACCTGCACATGTTTAGGGACCTTGCTTTGAATTATCCTTTCAGTGTGATAAATGCCTTAGCTAAAGAACAACATTTGGGTGCGTTCCAGAACCTGATCCACTGAAGTTATTTACTTTTTTTTCCCTCTAGAGAATGCAATTTATATTAGCAAACCAGCATTTCATTCCATTAACTTAGGCACTGGTTTGTTTTCACTGGAGAGTGAACACCACCTAACTCCTAATTCATTGCCCTTTTATCTCTGTAGTCCCAAGTAGAAGAATCCAATGCCACTGAAAGCAGCTAAGTTACCACTTACAAATTCTCCTCAAGTGGGGCCAGTGCTGTTTAACATCTTTGTCAGTGGCATGGGCAGTGGGATTGAAGCACCTTCAGCAAGTCTGTGGATGGCACCAAGCTGCGTGGTGTGGTTGACACATTGGAGGGAAGTGATGGCATCCAGAGGGACTTGGTCAGGCTTAAGAGGTAAGGCCATGCCAAGCTCATGAAGTTCAACATGGCCAAGTGCAAGGTCCTGCACCTGTGTCAGGGCAAACTCAAGCACAAATCTAGGCTGGCTAAGGACTGGCTTGAGAGCAGTCTGGAGGAGGACTTGGGGGTGTCAGCTGATGACAAACTGCCCTGAAGCCAGCACTGGTCACTGGCAGACCAGAGCCAGCTGTGTGCTGGCTGCATCCAGAGAAAGCAGAGCAGCAGCACAGGGAGAGGACTCTGACCCTCTGCTCTGCTCTATGAGTCCCCACCTGGAGTACTGTGTCCAGTTCTGGTGCCCTCAACACAAAGAGGACATGCAGCTGTTGGAGTGAGTCCAGACGAGGGCCATGAAGATGATCAGAGGGCTGGAGAGCCTCCTCTGTGGGGCCAGTCTGAGAGAACTGGAGCTATTCAGCCTGGAGAAGGCTTGAAGGAGACCTTAGAGCAGCCTTTCAGTACCTGAAGGGGGCTACAAGAAAGCTGGTGAGGGAATCTTGTTAAGGGCTTGTAATGATAGGATGGGGGGCAGGGGGCAATGGCTTTGAGCTGGAGGAGAGGAGATTTAGACTGGAGATTAGGAAGAAATTCTTTCCGGTGAGGGTGGTGAGACTCTGGCACAGGTTCCCCAAATTGCAGATGCCTCCTCTCTGGAGGTGTTCAAGCCCAAGTTGTCTGAGGCCTTGAGCAGCCTGGGCTAGTGGAAGGTGTCCTGTCCAAGGCAGGGAGGTTGGAACTAGATAATCTTTGAGGTCCCTTTCAATCCAAACCATTCTTTGATTCTTTATGTCTTATTACTTAGAAGATCTGGGAAACATTCTGGTAAAAGCACCACTCTGCCTGCTGCTCTCACTGTTCCAATATGAAAATTCAACACTCAACCACAAGGCCTCCACTTTGAGACATGCTGCTACTCTGCCTTCCTTTTGCCCTCCTTTTAGGTTAATTTTGGCTGTGTCACATTGCCTTGTTTAAGAGGAAGAACGCAACAGCACAGCTCCTGTCCAACAGTTCCATCTTTGTCACTGCTCTGCAGCCTGGCAGTGGAAGTGTTTTTATTCCCACTGCTCTCAAACACATTTTATTCTTCGTGGGAGACACAACAAATCCCAAGTGGCTGTAACAACACTCACCACAATCTTGCTGCTTCATTTAGCTCACAACTTGAGTTTATCTTCCCATTTTGGACTACAACTTCATCTGACAGGATGTGCTCACTCCATTGTTTCTCTGCCTGTAACATCTCTCTACTCTGCAGCCAGCTTCTCTTTCTCCTCTACCCCACCCTCCTCAGACCTTCATAATCACCAGCTCCTTTCTGTCACCAGACTGAATCAATGATATTTTACCAAGTTACCATCTCCTGATAATGTTCAGACATGGGAATGAGCATCACTGCTCATCACCACCTCCTTCTGAATGCACAATTGGGATGTGGCATGAGCTGGCACTCTGCAGTCTCAGCCCAGACCAAATCATCTCCTGAGCTGATTTCCAGCAGGGTGGGCAGCAGGGGGACAGAGGGGATTCTGCCCCTCTGCTGAGACTTCACCTGCAGTGCTGGGGCCAGCTCTGGAGTCCTCAGCACAGAACAGACAGGGACCTGTTGCAGCAGGGCCAGAGGAGGCCACAGCAATGATGGAAGGGCTGGAAGAGCTCTGCTCTGAGAACAGGCTGAGAGAGTTGGGCTTGTGCAGCCTGGAGAAGAGAAGGCTCCAAGGAGACCTTCTGGTGGTCTTTCAGTGCTTGAAGTGGGCGATAAGGAAGATGAGGACTTTTAGCAGGGCCTAATGTGACAAGACAAGGGTTGATGGTTTAAACTAGAAGACAAAGATTCAGACTAAAGAGAAGGAAGACATTTTTACACTGAGAGTGCTGGGATGCTGGCCCAGGCTTCCCAGAAAGCTGGTAGAAGCCCCATGCCTGGAACCATCCCAGGTCAGGTTGGTTGTGACTGTGAGTGACCTGCTGTAGTTGCAGATGTCCCTGTCGACTGCAGAGAGGTCGAACTAGATGACCTTAAAAGGTCCATTACAACCCAAACCAGCCTGTGATTCTGATTCTAAATGCAACAGCCACGCAGGAGAGGAGCCTCTTTAAAACAAATCACTTATTCTATGCTTCTATCCATAGCAGTAGTATCCAAGTATTTCAGCTAGGGCAAAATACTTCTGCATTTGAGACTGATTTAAAGATATTAAACTGCAGTTAGACTTTGTCTTTCTACATCCCTCTGCACATATAAAGATCTGCTATTAAGAGACATTGTATGTCAGAGCTAGAGAATGGAGGGTTTTTGTGCCAGATGTAGTTATGTTATCACGCAGCATGTATTTCTCTTACCTTTCAACTGGATAAAGCATAGCAGAGGAAATAGAAAGTATTGAAAAGGTAATGGCTGGATCACTGGAATTTCTTGATGCTATCACCATTATATCTGTATTAAAAGCAAATTGCCTTAGCATGGATAATGGTGTCTGAAAAAGAACACACAAGGATTGAGAAGCTATTAGGCAGGCTCCGAACAGCTCCACGGCACCTCCCTAAGTGCCGAAGCTGAGCTATATCTGCTCCTCTGCCTGGAGCTCTGTGGTTGCCACGGATGTCCAGCCTGAGTGCTGCCATTACAGCTTGCAAATTGCTAAGCCTTGCAAATTTCAGTGCTCCTGGGAGGTAAATAATAAAGGCTATGCACTGTAAACCACCCTGCTGAGTCAACTCCCACTTTCCTCACTACACTTTTATAGAAGGTGTCCATTTAGCTTCACAGGAACAAATGAAAGGGGCAGGGAGGGTTATAGGATCATTGAGGTTGGAAAAGACCTCTAAGACCATAGAGTCCAACCAACAACCAAAGACCACCACAGCCATTAAACCATGTTCCACAGTGCCATGCCCACACATCTCTTGAACACCTCCAGGGATGGTGACTCCACCACCTCCCTGGGTAGCCTGTTCCTATGCCTTTCAGTAAAGACATTTTTCCTCGTACCCAACCTAATCCTCCCCTGGCACAATTTCAGGCCATTTCCTCTTATCCTATCACTTGTTACTAGGGAGAAGAGACCAACTCCCACCTCACTCCAACCTCCTTCCAGGGAGTTGTAGAGAGCAATGAAGTCTCCCTTCAGCTTCCTCTTCTCCAGACTAAACACCCCCAGTTCCCACAGGCACTCCTCATAAGACTTGTTTCTTCACCCATTGAAAAGATGAGGCACCATGATCCCTTGGCAAGTTACTACTTCAATGTCAGAGCAGCTTGATTTGCACAAGTTACAGAGCAGCCATTTCTGACCCCAGATCACAGCTAATTATAGGAGGAAACAGTTTGGAGCAAGTAAATCATCTTATGATGCTTCAGCTGGTGCAAGGAAGCAGAGATTTGTCTACAGATACTAAGACAGCTCTCCCAAACCCTGCTTCATTTTCTAACTCAACAGTAAACAAATCTCCTTGCTTTGTCATGCCAGAGACAAAACATGAAGGGAAGGTATATCTTACTCTATTTACATAGTCGTCCTTGAGGCAGTTCCTTTCAGTTCCAAAGAGTGTTAGCTGCCAGGCTAGCAAAGAAAAAGATTGGCTTTGTTTTCCCAAGAACCACAAGTTAGAGAACCAAGGGCCTTGGGGCAAGGCTGGAGAGAACTTTGAAGGCTATGTGTGGTGTAGGAAGCACTCTGTCTTCTACCTGCTGCTTAATTGATCTTGTCACCAGTAGGTAGAGGTATTCTTGACTTCAGACAGCTTTTCTCATCATTCTCCATTGAATTGTTCAATAGGAATGAAATGTCACTGAGAAGAATGCACAGCTCCTGGGTATGCTTTATGAGGGATTACCAGAGAACATTAATCTAGGTCCATTCTTCTTCTACATCTTTGTCTGTGACACGGTGGACCCTTGGCAAGTTTGCTGATGGTGCACAGGTGGAATGAGGGGCTGACACCCCACTCTGTGCTGCCATGATGTAGAAGTGGAATGAGGGGCTGACACCCCACTCTGTGCTGCCATGATGTAGAAGTGGACGGAGTAGCTGACACTCCACTCTGTGCTGCCATGGTGTAGAGTTGGAAGGAGTGGCTGACACCCCACTCTGTGTTGCCATTCAGCAAAACCTGGACAGCCTGGAGAGTTTGGTGCAGGAGAACCTCACCAAGTTCAAGTGTAAGGTTCACCATCTAGGGAGGAATCACCCCCTGGAGCAGGACAGGAGATATGCTGACCTGCAGCTCTGTGGAGAAGGACCTAGGAATGCTGGTGGACAAGTTCACCGTGAGACAGAAGTGTGCTTTTGCAGCCAAGGTGCATGAAGGAGAGTGTGGCTGGTGGGAAAAGAACTTCCCCCTCCACCCAACTGAGGCCACATTTTGAGTACAGAGACCAGTTCTGACCTCCCCAGTTCAAGAGAGACAGTGGAGAGAGTCCAATGCAGGCTATGAAGCTGCTGAGGGCCTTGGAGCCTCTCTGTGAGGAGGAAAGGCTGAGAGGCCTGGGGCTGCTGAGCCTGCAGAAGAGCAGCCCCAGAGGGCATCTGATCAATGCCAAAAAAGAGCTAAAGGACCTGTGGGGGTGGGGGGGGAAGAGGATGAGGCCAGACTCTTGTCAATAGTGACAGGACAAGGGGAATGGGCCCAAAATGGAACCCAGGAGGTTCCACCTGAACGTGAGGAAAAACTTTGGTGTGAGGGTGTTGGAGCCCTGGAGCAGACTGCCCAGAGAGGTTGTGGAGTCTCTTTGTCTGGAGAGACTCTAAATCCACATGGATATTGTGATCCTGGGCAAGCTGCTGTGGATGTCCCTGCTTTAGCACCCACAGGGATGGACTGAATGACCTCCAGAGGTCCCTTCCAACCCCAATCATACTGGGATTCTGGAATTCTGAGAGACAACCAAAACAGTGCAGAAGATCTCACAAACCTGAGAGGACAGAACTTCAATTCTGAGAGTTTTGGCTAAAGCTTCCTGTTCTGCACTCCAAAGAAATCTGAGGCTGTTCAGTGCAACTAGGTAAATGACTGACCCAAACAGAACAGCAGAGCAGAGGAGTCAGCAAACCATTGTTGCACAAGACTCTGTCGAGCAAAAGAGTGGAGCACATCTGCTAGGTGCCAAGGCAAGGCAGGAACACCCCAGCACGCTCTGACTGCTCAGACATGCACCACAAGTGTTACAAGGCCCATTGCAAATTACCCTTCCCACATTCCTAGCAGCTCCCATTATCTCTGCTCAGTCACTGTGAGGCAGCCTCATCTATTCCTCTGCAGCCAGAGCGTTTTATTCTACCCACTACATAGCATTTCCCTTTTGGATTCTGACACACAGCAAGAGGCTGACTCCTTTAACAGAGTTTCTGCACCACTTACTAAACGAAGGGCATTTTGCAGCCAGGGAATTTAGGCACTTCCCCAGCTTGAAAGATTAAGCCATGGCTTGTGTGTGTGTGTGTGTACTTACAGATATATATTCTTATTTAAGGCAGTGGGATAAGAACCATCACCAAGTCTTGCAGGAAATGTAGGATTAGTTGTCATGATGATGATTTGAATCAGAATTCTTTTGGTTGGAAGAGACCTTTAAGATTGTTAAGTCCAAACACAGAATCACAGAATTGCCAGGGCTAGAAGAGAATTCAAGGATCATCCAGCTCCAACCTCCCTGCCATGGGCAGGGACATCTCACACTACAGCAGGTTGCCCAGAGCCACAACCAACCTGGCCTTAAAAACTTCTAAGGATGAGGCTCCCACTGCCTCCATGGGCAACCTCTGTCAGTGTCTCACCATCCTCATGTTGAAGAACTTCTTCCTAACATCCAATCTGAACTTACCCACTTCTAGTTTTGCTCCATTCCCCCCAGTCCTATCACTACCTGTGTCCCAGGTTGGGAATTATTTGGGGACTAAAAGGCTGTTATTCAACCCCATAATTCTGCTATCTCTTTATAAACTCACAGCAAGGCCAACTTGNTGCTCCAGGCCCCTCACCAGTTTCGTTGCCCTTCTCTGGACACCTTCCAGCACCTCAACATCTCTCTTGAATTGAGGAGCCCAGAACTGGACACAGTACTCAAGATGTGGCCTGGTCAGTGTTGACCTTGCTCTCCTTTCTTTCCCCTCCTGCTCTGTGTCAAGTAGGAGCCACTTTATCGGACAAACATGCAAGCAGTAGGCCTGTTTTGGTGCCTCCAGAGGCTTGTGTTTAGGCTCATGGATGGCAGAGGCATGGGGGGGAGGAGGATTGGAGCACTGGGGGTTATAGATTTAGTTTTGGGCTGGGGGAAAATTCAAGCAGGTTGGCCAAGGCTGTTGTATCTGCTTCTGTAATTTCATTTCTGCATCTCTGCAAATACAATTCTGTGCTTTTTCTCCACTTTGAGAGCTTCACTTCTGCCGGCTCTCTTTAAAAACCACCACAACCTGGCACCCTAAAAAGTCTCTTCCTGGCTTTCCTATAGACCACTTCAGATACTGGAAAGCCACAATAAGATCTCCTTGGAGCCTTCTCCTTTCCAGACTGAACAACCCAAATTCTCTCAGCCTGTCCCCATAGCAGAGCAGCTCCAGCCCTCTGATCATCCTCATGGCCCTTCTCTGGACACACTGCAGCATCTCCAGATCTTTTCTGTAATAGTGGCTCCAGAACTCAAGGTGGAGTCTCACCAGAGTGAAGCAGAGGGGGAGAACTCCACTCTGGTGAGACCCCTACCTTGAGTACTTTGTCAGGCTGATTGTGTGAGGCTTCAGCACACAATCCAGAGTCACATTGGCCTTGACTTCTATGAACAAGAGAAGTGAAGCATGTTCTGGTGAAACGTGGGACTGGCACATAAGCGATATCCGAAAGAAGGAAAGGGAAGCTCAGTGGGAGAAGTAAAATTATGCTTCAGCTTAGAAGGGCTGAGAAAAGAAAAAGAAGAGGAGCTTCCTTCTTTTTTTTTTCACAACATGATCTTCCTGCAGGAAAGATGGAATTCCTTTTTTTCAAAAGCCCCAAGGGGATACAAGCACTTCTCACAGTGCTACAAGGAGAAATTCATTAGAACACATGTTCTTCTGAGCACTGGACAGGGACACAGCTGGCTGCCTTCATTTCAGAGCAGCACAATGTCACAAGATGTTAATGCAGCATCTCCTGTCATTCGGTGTATGCCTTAACATGAATCAGAGCGTTCACATAGGAGAGCTCAACGTGAGCCTTTCAGACACTGATTTATGCTCTTACCTGAGAGCGCTGCAGCAGCATCTTCATGTCAGTTTCAGTCCTGAGAGGGATGGAGGTTCAGCAAAAGCACAGCTGCTCCGCTCAAAATGCTGCAGGGAGAAACAGAAAAGGAAGAACAAGCAGTTGGAAAAAGGTGAGACACACTCAGGCCTCCCAGGGCTTACAGAGGCAGAGTCAAGGACTTGGGTGGACAACAGACAGAGAGCAGTCCTCAGCGGAGGACTTAGGATCCAGGGTCCTCTGGACAGGTTGATGTGATCACAGAATCATAGAATGGTTTGAGTTGGAAGGGACCTTAAAGATCATCTAGTTTCAAACCCCCTGCCATGGGCAGCAACACTTTGCACCAGCCCAGGCTGGTCAAGATCTCACCCAGCCTGGCCTTGAACACCTACAGGGGCCTCTCCCTGGGCAACCTGTGCCAGTGCTTCACCACCCTCGCTGTCAAGAATTTCTCCTTAATCTCCAGTCTAAATCTCCCCTCTTCCACCTTCAATCCATTCCCTCTCATCCTATCAGTACAAGCCCTTGTAAAGTCTCTTCCCAGCTTTCTTGTAGCCCCCTTCAGGTGCTGTAAGGCATTAGAAGGTCTTCCTGGAGCCTTCTTTTCTTGAGGCTGAATAGTCCCAGCTCTTAAAGCCTGGCTCAACATGAGCCAGCAATGTGTGCTCACAGATCAGAAACCAACCACATCCTGGGCTGCATCCCCAGCAGGGTGGGCAGCAGGAGGAGGAAGGGGATTCTGCTCCTCTGCTCTGCACTGATGAGACCTCACCTGGAGTCCTGCATCCAGCTCTGAAGCCCCCAACACAAGTAGGACACAGAACCGATGGAGTGAGTTCAGAGGAGGCCACCAGGATGATCCAAGGGCTGCGGCACCTCTCCTATGAAGAAATGCTGAGAGGCCTTTCAGTACTTAAAGGCTGCTCTCGTTGAAGATGCCCCTGCTGACTGCAGGAGGATTGGACTAGATGACCTTGAAATGTCCCTTGCCACCCAAATCCTCCTCCGATTCTATGTCACCCTACTCAGCAGTGACAGGCAATTACCTCTACTTTACAAGGCTGAAAAGGAGAGATTAGAAGAGGATGAGGTTAAAATGCAGAAGGATCTTATGTCCAACTAATTTAATCCTCTAAGCCCAGCAATAACAGAACATATCAGGCTAGGCTCGTTTCCTCCTACACTTCATAAAGAGCTGCCACAGCAAAGTGAACCCTTTAAGGCCACTTGTTTATGGATTTCTGTAGTCCAGCTCTTCTCCTTTTCATTGAAGAAATTACAAGCCTAGCATCTCATATGTCTTCAAAATGAGCTTCTACCTCAGAATGAGCTCTAGGCAGAACAGTTACCAGCAAGAGAGGCAAAACTCTCCTCATCTACCTGCAGCTCTACTTACAATTTCACAGGTTGCATTGTGTGAATGATACAATTCATTCCTTCTCCAGGACACTTGATAAATCTCTATGGTGAAGAGTGCAACAATCAACTTGTCATGGAAATTAATAAACTCATTTAATTCAGAGCACCTCGGAGAAGCACATAGCACATTAGCTCACTTCCCACTGCTGCTGGTACAGATAACATCTCTTTATGTGCACTTGCAGCCCAGAAGGCAGCGGTGTCCTGAGCTGCATCCAAAGAAAGGAAAGCAGTGGGACAAGGAAAGAGATTCTGCCCCGCTGTTCTACTCTTGTGAGACCACATCTGCAGCACTGTGTCTATTTGTGGTGCCCCCAGCACAAGAAGGACCTGGAACTGTTGTAGTGGGTCCAGAGGAGGCCACAGTGATGATCACAGGGCTGGAGAACCACCCCTGTGGTGACAAGCTGTGAGAGTTGGGGCTGTTCAGCCTGGAGAGGAGAAGGCTTCAGGGAGATCTTAGAGAAGCCTTCCAGTACATGAAGGGGCTACAAGAAAGCTGGGGAGGGACTTTTTACAATGGCTTGACAAGGGAGAATGGCTTTGAGCTGGAAGAGGGGAGACCGAGACTGAAGATTAGGAAGAAATTCTTGACAGTGAGGGTGGTGAGACACTGGAACAGGTTGCCCAGGGAGGCTGTGGGTGCCCCATCTCTGGAGGTGTTGAAAGCCATATTGGCTGGGGCATTGAGCAGCCTCATCCAGTGGAAGATGGCCCTGCCCATGATCTTTATGGTTCCTTCCAGCCTAAACAATTCTGTGATGCCTCCTTTCTCTATTTCTCTTCCACTCACTCCTGTTACAACATCAGGTAAGCAGTTTGAACTCTTTCTGGTTTATGAGGACAACCCAGTGGAAATGCAGACACAAGGACACTCCACACGTTTATCTCACAATTCTGTCTCCTGCTTCACCAAATGCTCCTACCTTGAATCACAGAACCACAGAACTATTTCTGTTGGAAAAGACCTCCAAGATCATCAAGTCCAACCCTACCTCAAGGAGTTCAGGGCAAAATCCAAACTGCTCCATTTCCACTGCCTGGTAAATGGATCTACAAACAGATCTATAGCTGTGTGGAGCTCAGCTTCCAATCTCCACAATTACAGGAGGAAATAGAGCAAATGGAGACTTCAGGCTGCTTTCTCAGTCACAAATGCTCAGTTCAAATATTCATGAGCCTACAAGGCAGGCAATTTTTTTGGCTGTGTTTACAATGCCTCTGATCAGTCCTCTCTGTTTCAGACAGACATTTCCTGTAGCTTAGTGACGTAGGCACAATTCTTTGTTTCCACTGCGAGTAGCAGCAACTGCAGGAAGTGCATCATTTTCTTTTGTATGTTTGTTCTTTAAGTGTGTCATGGAATGGTTTTTACACTGAAGAACTTCTCTGACTGCTTAAATTTCCTTCACCTGAATGAAAGCCAAGTGTTTTGAGAAGCAGTCACGACCACAGTATCACAGAATGGTTTGGGTTGGAAAGAACCCTAGAAATCATCTAGTTCCAACCTCTCTGCCATGGGCAGGGACACCTCTTACTAGACCATGGTGCTCAAGACCTCATCTAATCTGGCCTCGAACACTGCCAGGCTTGGAGCCACCACAACTTCTCTAGGCAACCTGTTCCAGTGCCTCAGCACTCTCATGGGGAAGAATTTCTCTGTAATGTGTAACCTCAATTCATTTTCTTCTAAGTCCCAGCCACCACCTCTCATCCTATCACTGTATGTCTTTGAAATAAGTCCCTCTCCAGCTGTCCTGAAGTTCTTCACAGAGAGAGTGATCTGCCATTGGAATGGGCTGCCCAGGGAGGTGGTGGAGTCACCGCCCCTGGGGGTGTTCAGGAAAAGACTGGATGAGGCACTTAGTGCCATGGTCTAGTTGACTGGATAGGGCTGGGTGCTAGGTTGGACCAGATGATCTTGGAGGTCTCTTCCAACCTGGTTGATTCTATGATTCTAGTTCTTTTAGAAGCCTTATCTCCACCAATCCGAGCAACCCCCAACTCTGTCAGCCTGTCCTCACAGCAGAGGGGTTCCAGCCCTCAGATCACACCTGTGTGAGCTTTGGCCTGTTCCATATTTCAGCAATGGCACCACAGCTGCAGTGTGAGGAAGGGCAAGGTGAGCACTGAGGTCCTGAAACAAAAGCCAGGACCAAGGAACAAGTTCTTTACTATGAGGGTGATGGAACACTGCAACAGGTTGCCCAGGGAGGTGGTTGAGGCCCCATCCCTGGACATATTCATCAGGCTCAAGAAGACTCTGAACAACCTGCTGTAGTGGAGGATGTCCATGCTGACTGCAGGGACGAGCTTTGGAGGTCACTTCCAACCCAGACCATTCTACAATTCATTGTTTTCAAAGGTAGGCTCTAATCTGGCTGCTAGCCCAACTTCAACACAGCACTGAGGAACCTTTTTGAGGCCAGTTTACTTTGATGGACTAGAAGCATCTGCTGAAATGGAAACATATTTAAATAAGCACCTGCTTAAGTGATTTGCTGAAGCTGAGTATCCAGGGCTTATTCCAGGAGAACCTTTCTGCCCTTCTCAGCAGCAAGCATCAATAAAGTGGCCTGATTACATTATAAAATGCCCAACAAATACTGGTTAATGCTGACTTTTTAGGTCACCACTGCTGGGAATAGCAAATGGCTTGTGGTTTGTTGGGGTTTTAGTTTTGTTTTGTTTTGTTTTTTATCCTTTTGCCAGGTGAGATTAAATTATAAATAAATGAAGCTACAAAATACACTACACAGCACCCCCGGGNCCCCCCCTCTAAAATATGGCAGGGTGGATGTAAATGAAATGTTCAAATAGATGAAGGCTGACCAGCTGCCTTAAGAGGTGGTTGTTACTTTCCACTAAATGTCTTTGCTGTTAGGAGCTTTTCAAAATGAAAAAAAGAGAAGCAGAGTAAAGCTTCTGAGATGTATTTGAATGGGGAAAACAAAGCAGCTTTGGTTACTAAAACCTGGCTGCTGTCAGTAGAAGTAAACCAGGGCTAAAATCACTGTGCTCAAACTGAGGGGTTGCCAACACCAGTCTGATCTTACAATCACTGCATCAATCATTGGAAGGAACTCTCAAAGGTTATCTTGTCCAACTGCTCTGCAGTCAGCAGGGACACCTCCAACTAGTTCAGGCTGTCCAGGGTCACACTGAGTCTGATCACTCTTCTTTAGATGCAGCCCAGGATGCCATTTGCCTTCTGGGCTAGAAGTGCCCATTGCTGGCTCATCTCCAGCTTCTCACCCACCAGCACCCTTAAGTTCTTTCCTGCAGGGCTGCTCTCAATGTCATCATCCTCCAGCCTGAACTGATGTCTGAGATTGCCCTGATCTANAAAAAAAAAAAAAACCCAAACCAAAAAAGATAAGGATGTTTTTGAAAAGCTTACAGCTTGAAATATGTGGCAATATCTTTTGTTTATTTTCTCTCATCAAAGAAAAATGAAAAAGCCCAACTGAAAAGATTATAGGTAAAATAATGTGCAATAATCTCTTCCCGCANCACTTTGCCTTACTGAACCTCATGAGGTTCTCCTCAGCCCACCTCTCCAGCCTGGCCAGGTCCCTCTGGATGCCTTCAGACTCATCATCAGCACCACTCAGCTTAGTACCATCTGCAAGCTTGCTGAGGGTGTCTCAGTCTGGCTGTCTGTAGCATTGATGCAGACATTGAACAGCACTGGTGCCAATACAGACCTCTGAGGGACACCACTTGTCACCTGTCTCCATCTGGAAACTGAGGCATTGACCACTACCCTTTGGATGTGATCATCTAGCCAATTCCTTATCCACTGGACAGTCCATCCATCAAATCCATATCTCTCCAGCTTAGAGAGAAGGATGTTGTGGGAGACACTGTTAAAGGCTTTACAAAAGTCCAGACAGATGACATCTGTTGGCCTTCCCTTATCCACTGATGTAGTTACATATCAGAGACAGGCATTAGGTAGGTCAGGCAGGACTTGCCCTTGGTGAAGCCATGCTGGCTGTCTCAAATCACCTCCCTGTCCTCTCCTCTGTGTGTTCCAGTATAGCTTCCAGCAGGATCTGGCATTCCAAATAATTCTGTGAACCTCTCATTCTATGATCTCTGAGTATTTTAGAGCTCCTGCCTGCAGGGAACCAGGACATTAGCTTCCTCCCTGCAAGTTCTCACAGGCTGAGGAAGAAATTAGAGCAGAGCATTATAAAAGCTAAATCAGAAGTCAGGTCTTATCTCTTCCACATTCAAAGTCTAGCAAGGGGAATAATCAGGCTTGCAGTGAAGACCAGTTGTGCAGAGACATAACATCCACCCAGGCACTCATGTTCTTACCACTGAGTCACAGTTGAGTCTGAAAATGGATGTTCTCCCACCCTGGGACCAGTAAAGGCCCCTCAACCTTTGCATGAGAGTGCCTGAGTCACAGCATCCTGACAGGATGTCACAGTTAGTAACCACAAAGCAGCACATTTCAGTCAAGGAAAAGAGCTTATATCTGTCTTCTCCCAGCCTCTTTGCTGGCTCAGAGTTGCCACAAGTCTCTGACAAGAAGACAACTTTTGTTCTACCAAATTCCCAGTTCTTAAGGTCTCAACTGCCTCCAAGTGGTACCAGTACATTAAATACTGATAAAAAGGATAACAAACTATGCCTCTGCTACAAGGGATGCACAGATGGAGAAGGATAAAGAAATCCTGTTATAAAGTACAATGTTTTGAATGGGCTTTGCTCAATAAATAATTGCAGGCTTGAACACTTGTCTTTGCTTCTGATGTCCCAAAGATCTTTTCTGCCTTAGCAACTTCAACTCCAGAAACTGCTGCAAGCTCCTGGATAACGATGAAAATCACCAGACATAGAGGTGATGTGAAAGTACTCCTGTCCCAGCATGGTGGGAATTGCAAGAGACCTCTGGAGATCATCCAGTCCAACCCCTCTGCTAAAGCAGGGCACCCACAGCAGCTTGCCCAGGATCAAAAGGGCCAGGTGGGGTTGGAACATCTCCAGACAAGGCGACTCCACAGCCTCTCTGGGCAGCCTGCTCCAGGCCTCCAGTAACCTCACAACAAAGAAGTTTCTCCTCATGTTCAGATGGAACCTCCTGGGTTCCTGCTGCCCATTGTCACTTGTCCTGTCACTGGGCACCACTAACAAGAATCTGGCTGCAACCACTTGCCTCCCACCCTTTACCTCTTGCTGAGCATTGCTCAGATCCCCTCTGGGGCTCTTCTTGGGTTCAATAGCCTCAGGGCTCTCAGCCTTTGCTCCTCACAGAGATGCTCCAAGGCCCTCAGCATTTTTCTAGCCTCCACTGAATTCTCCCCAGTAGTTCCCTGTCTCTGTTGAACTGGGAATCCCAGAACTGAAGATCCCTGTCCATATTTATAAGGACATTGCTATTTACATCCCAGGTGCTAAAACATTTGGAGCTGACTGTGAGGACACATCTTTAAATCTCCTGAAGGTCAAACTGTCACAGCCTGCAAAATCTGAGCAGCCCATGCAGGCTGAGAGACCACCTTGGCAGGAGCACAGGACAGGTTTAAATCTCCATGCAGGAGAACAGCTCAAGAGATTTTGTGACCATGTTGTATGTGAAAAATTGTAAGGGCAAGCAAGGGGAAATGTGTGAAAGCAGCACCATCAGACCAATCCCTACTACATCTGGCTTAAAAATCTCTCAATAATGATCTTATTAATCTTCACTTATAAAGCTTTAAACTATTTACTGTGGTAAATGTCTACAGAGTTCAGTGTGGGTTTTACTAAGGAACTAGATGGAAGCATCATGCATAACACTGAGTATTCCCTTGCTTCATTAGAGTCTATTAACTGTAGCAGTGATCAGTGTAACTTCCACAGAGCGGATGTTCATTAAGTGGTTCTAATCCAGGTGGGGAAATGCAGAAACCAGGATGACAACCGAGTGAGCCAGGGGAAATTTCATCCTTTCCCATGGATAAAATCAGAAGAGCTACCAAGAGCTGAGTTAAGAGAGTAAGACATTGCACCTGCAGAAGAAATGGCCTTACATATTACTGAAATGACACATGCCAAGAGGAGAGACTTCCTCCCTCATTCCTCCTTTGCAACCAACAGCAAACTCAGCTACTGCCCCATCAAAAGAATGGAAATTAATCTGCATCATTTCGCCACAAACACTGACCCTCTGGAAAAAAAAACTACAAACCAAAACCAAAGAAGCCCCTGGACCAACACAACTTTCCAAATCCAATCTCTGGCTGATTTCACAGTATCTATAAGCCTGATTCTAAAGCAACTCAGAGTGAGTTCCGCAGGAGTTGTTCTCGAATTCTTCTGGTGGAGGTGTTCTTGGATGGATGTCCAGCTGCAGCTCCACTGGGAATCTTTCTGTGTGTTCTCCTGCATTTGCAGGGCCTCCCCCACCCCGAGCAGCTTACCTGTCCATACTATGAATATACATAGAATCATAGAATGGGTTAGGTTGGAAGGGACTTCAAGGATCATCCAGCTCCAACCCCCTGCCATAGGCAGGGACACCTCCCACTAGAGCAGGCTGCTCAAGGCCTCATCCAGCCTGGCCTTAAATGCCTCCAGGGAGGAAGCATCCACAACCTCCCTGGGCAACCTGT
>WAAF01010019.1:624199-645760 GCA_013400475.1 Tricholaema leucomelas | reverse complement strand
GTGCTTTTCCAGTTTGGTGACCAGGATGTCCTGTGGGACAGACGTGTTCCATAAGCCTTTTGGTAGGCACCCTGGGCATTCAAGCTCACAAAGGCACCCTATCAATGTAGATTTGCATCCCTGAGCATTCCCAGGAACCTGGGCTGAGTCTGGGAAGGCCACAAAGGCAATCTTTATCTTTGTTGATTTGAACAAAGGAGGAACCATTTAGACTCTCACAACACCACATCATCAAGATTTGGGATTCCAGGGGCAGTCCAAGCTGTTTAAAGCTGTAGAGTCACAAATGTTCCAAGGGAAGGCTCAAAATGAGGGCAACAAGCAATAATGTTTCATGGCAGTCATGAGCATAAAAGCACCTACTCTCTAAGCAGAAAGCATCAGAAAGCATCAGAATTCCAAATTTCTCATTTTAGATGCAAAAGAAGTCAGAAATTTTAGGTCTATGACAAGTAGAGATGCTGAAGATTCCTATCCCCAGTTCTAGCAAGCACCAGAATTCCCATAATCTTCATCTGGTTTCTCTTAGGCCTCTCAAGCAGACAGTGACTCTCACAATGTCAGCCTGCAATGCATAACAGAGGTTGCCAAAGAAACAGGTCTTAGCCTTGCCAGATGTTAACCATCCTCTGACCTTCAGCATGGAAGATCGTCAGGCTGGCTTGAGCTAGGATAAAACTCATCCCGCTCAGTGCTGTCATTCTCAGCTCAGGCTCTGCTCACTGAGGCACTTTTTGAAGCTCAGGGCAGTAGGCACAGCCAGGAGCTGCTCCTAGCAAGGAGAAGCTGATGGGGAGAGTTCCTGACAAGAGCTGGGCTGCACAAAGGCTCTGCCTTAGACTTGCTCCTGGGCACACCAAGGGCACTGCCACAGCTTGTGCCCTACCTTGGGCTGCAGGAAGGCAGAGGTGGCAGCTGTGGGGAGAAGCACACAGGACAGATGATCCTTATTGACCACCAAGAGATTGCATCCATGGATGGCATCTTCTGAAGAGAGCTGAGGGATCACCAGGCTCAGGTCTCTTCTTCAAAGGTGATGTTTCAGGAGAACTCTGTCCCTTCTGTCTTTGATCCCTGACATTGTGTTCCTGAATCCAGTTTCAGAATCTAGCTCCTGAATTTGGCTCCCATCTGAGGCTGAGTCCAGTGCCTGTCACCAGCATCAGTGGTGGCAGTGGTGCCATCCTTGCCATCAGGGGTCGGGTTCTACATTGGTTTGTGTCTCAATGTCTCTATTTTGTTTACTGCTCTTTCCATCCCAGCTGGTTCAGTTTCTTTGCTGTCCTCTCAGTCTCTCTCCCTTCATCCCTTTGGGAACGCAAAGGGGTTCACTGACAACACCTGGCAGTCCCCTGGTGACAAGTCCAGCCCTAGCCCTTGACAGAATAATGCATGGTTGTTTCTCTTGGCATTTTCCCACCTCTATTTCCCTTATTTCTTTTTCATTCCACTATCAGGTATTCACTTGTGAACAAATGCTTTGGCATCTATCTCTTGATTCAAATCTCTGCTTTTGTAATGTTGCTCTAGTTAGGAAACACTGGCAGCAAGGAAAGAGAAACAGTGCTTGAGAATAACTTCAGATTAAATATCTGACAGCAATATAAAAATACCTTAGAGCCAAGGCAAATTGGGGTAAATAGCTCAGAAATCTAATAACTACTTGGGAGTTATTATCTGTTAGGAGAGGGAAGTATGTGAGGCAGCAACTAAGCATTTACAAGTGCCTCTCATCCTAAAGATTCTGAAGCACATTCTGTATATTAAAAGTCAGAACAAGAAGAAAGAAAATCAAAACTGTGAAGCCAGCCTCACAGAATACTCATCACTAACTCAGCTTGTAGGTGCTGCTGTCCAGAGAAGAGAAACAAAGCTGAAATGGTCTGGAGAANATTCTATTCTATTCTATTCTATTCTATTCTATTCTATTCTATTCTATTCTATTCTATTCTATTCTATTCTATTCTAACTGAGGGTATTTAGCCTGCAAAAACAAAGGCTGAGGAGAGACCTCATTATTCTCCCTGCAAGGAGGTTGCAGTGAGATGGGGGTTGGTCTCTTCTCCTTTGTATAAGGTGACAGAATGAGAGGAAAGGGCCTGAAACTGTGCCAGTGGAGGGTTAGGATAGAGATTAGGAACAATTTCTTTGCAGCAAGAGTGGTCAGGGATTGGAACAGGTTGCCCAGGGGGGTGGTGGAGTACCTCTCTCTGGAGGTGTTCAAGAAATGTGTGGCCATGGAACTTGGGGACATTGTTTAATGGCTATGGTGGTGTGAGGCTGATGTTCAGACTCAATGATGTGAAAAGTCTCTTCCCACTGGAACAATTCTAGACATCTATAAGCATAAAATTATGCATAAGAAAGTTTTATCTTAGCAGTCAATATTCAAAGATAAGAATAATCTTTCAAATAGCAATGCAGATACCTCCAGCTTCAAATCATCTACAAATCAACTTGATTTCAGCTGGCACCTGGAAAACATAGGGGCTTTAGCCTGCAAATCCCTCAGCAGTTGTCAAAAACCAGTTGCTGTTGAAGAAGATTATCAAACCTTGTAATTAGACTAAAACACTCCAAGCTCTCAGAAGCCCAGAATCCCAGCATGGTGAGGGGTCCTCTGGAAATCATCTAGTCCAAATCTCCATTACAGCAGGGGCACCAACAGCAGTTTGCCTCAGACAACAATGGGCAGAGAATTTTGGAATCTCTCCAGACAAGGAGACTCCACAACCTATCTCTGCAGCCTGCTCCAGGGCTCCAGCACCCTCACAACAGAGAAACTTCAGTTTGTGCTCATTGCTGGGCACCACTGGGGAAAAAAAAAATCAATGCAGTTTCTCAATGTATTTCATAAATATGTCAAACTTAGGAGAGAAAAAGATATTACAGATTTCTGGCAGTAGTTAGCCTACAAAGATTGTCCATCAAAGCCAGAGGACTGCCAGATACCTACCCGGTGCGTGAGCGCTGACGGATGTCACTGCTGGCAGAGAGTAATTCATCTCACAACACTAACAGCTAACTGACATCATTCTACAGGTAGGTCTTCATTTGTAAAGGCTGTGATTTATCCTCTAAACTTGTCCTAAATTTTCCAACCCAAACTGTCGTGACTCTGCCTCCATTTTCCCAGCACTATCTGGAGTAGCCTACAGTTACCGAACAAAATGTGAGAGACTGCAGAAGAAGTAGGAAAAGGGAGAGGTATTGCTTCTGCTAATGTCTGGTCATGAATTGCAAAGCAGAAATCAACTGCTACAGGCCCTCAAATTCACTTGCTGATTGGATAATCAGAGTGTCTGTATCATTCTTCTGAAGTGCTTCTCTAACCTGTGTGCCTCATAGCACCTAATGGGGAAGACTCCAGGCTCCCTTCACACCATTTATGGCAAGTACTGCTTCTCTTGGATTTAAAACCATTTTCTCTTCTGCCTTGAAATACTTGCTGCCTTTTAAACCTGCCCCCGGTTGTGGAGAGCAGATCATTTTCACAGGACAATATTAGGGGTTGGAAGGGACCTCTGGAGAGCTTCCAGTCCAATCCCCCTGCCACAGCAGGACCACAGAATCCAGCACAGGTGGCACAGGAACACATCCAGACAGGGCTGCAAAGGCTGCAGACAAGGAGACTCCACAACCTCTCTGGGCAGCCTGTGCCACTGCTCTCTCACCCTTACAGCAAAGAAGTTCTTCCTCATGCTGAGCTGCAACTTCCTGAGCTGTAGTTTCCATCCCTTGCCCCTTGTCCTATGGCAGGGCACAAGTGAGCAGAGGCTGTCCCTGTCCCTTCCTTCCTGACTCCCAGCCCTCAGCTCTTGATAGACATTGCTCAGCTCCCCTCTCAGCCTTCTCCTCTGCAGATTAAACAGCCCCAGGGCTCTCAGCCTCTCCTCATCAGGCAGTGCTCCAGATCCTTCAGAATCCTTGGAACCCTGCCTTGGACTCTTTCCAGCAGATCCCTGTCCCTCTTGAAGTGGGAGCCCAGAACTGGATGCAATATTCCAGGTGGGGCCTCACCAGGGCAGATCAGAGGGAGAGGAGAACTTCACTCCATCTGCTGGCCACACTCCTCTTAATGCCCCACAGGACCCCATTGGCCTTCTTGGCCAGCAGGGCACATTGCTGTGCCATGCAGAA
Organism: Tricholaema leucomelas; assembly: GCA_013400475.1. NCBI lineage: Eukaryota > Metazoa > Chordata > Aves > Piciformes > Lybiidae > Tricholaema lacrymosa > Tricholaema leucomelas. The sequence continues at coordinate 641,620 of WAAF01010019.1, read as the reverse complement.
CTTGGTGCCCACCAGCACTCCCAAGTCCTTCTCCACAGGGCTGCTATCCAGCAGATCCCCTCCCAGCCAGTTTATTGTCCCTTCCCAGGGTCAGGACTCTGCACTTTTCCCTGTCGAACCTCCTTAGCTTCCTCTCTGCCCAGCTCTCAGCCATCCTAAATCTCACAGAATGGCCTCACAGCCTGCAGATATCTCAGCCAAGCCTCCCAGTTTGGTACTGCCATCAAACTTGCTGAGAAGAGGAATATCTTCACTCTTTTTTCACTCTGGACTGTCTCTGATTGGGAAGTAGACTTTATATGAGGTCTGGTTTTCTAGCTCTTTAATCATCCTTATTGCTGTCTCCTTGACGGGAATACAGATGTAGCTGTCTACATTCATTAACTACCTCTTCCTCACAGCCCCTCATTAATGCACATAGTTTGCACTGCACTCCCTTCCCCAGTCAACCTGTGATGCTTCCCAGGATTTGGTGTCATTTAGAAGTCCATTAAACAACCCAGGATTGCATCATTTATAGAATAAGTAAAGGCTAGCAAATCCAGGAAAGCATTCCAAAGAATTCCAGTTTTCCTGGCTTGAGCTAGGACAGAATTAAATCTGCTCAGGACTGTGACTTCTCAGCTCTGGCTCTGCTCAGGGAGGGCACTTTATGAAGCTCAGGGCAGGTTAGCACAGCCAGGATCTGCTTCTATCAGGGAGAAGCTAATGAGGAGACCTCCTGCCAAGAGTTGGATCAGAAAGCAAAACCAGCTGGTAAGTGCCAACATCTTAATGGCAACCCTTGTGCCTTGTACATCCTTAACACAATTCACCTTTTAATGATCTGATAGTGAACTTCAGACAACTTGCAGCAGAGAAGGCCAGAAGAAACTCCCTTGACATGTGGGTGACTGTGCCAGATGACTTTTACTCTCCAGGCAACCCAGGAGATGTAGAAAGCACTCCTGTTCTCTGGAGTCTGGATGAACAATGTCTGATACTTCCTTACTGATCAGGATTTCAGCAGAGGGTTTGCTACAGAAACCTGATTTAAACAGGGCAAGGCAGGGAGCTGCTGCAGACTCAAGAGAGGCTGCAAAGATGCTGGGGGGCCTGGAGCAGTTCTGTGAGGAAGAAAGGCTGAGAGCCCTGGGGCTGTTGACCCTGCAGAAGAGCAGCCCCAGAGCAGATCTGAGCAATGCTGAGCAAGAGCTGAAGGGTGGAGGGCAAGAGGCTGAGGCCAGGCTCTTGTCAGTGGTACTCAGTGACAGGACAAGGGGCAATGAGCATGAACTGGGACACAGGAATTTTCACCTGAACAAAAGAAGAAACTTCTTTGTTGTGAGGGTGATGGAGGCCTGGAGCAGGCTGCCCAGAAAGGTTGCGCAGTCTCCTTGTTTGGAGAGATTCCCTGGCCATTGTGATCCTGGGCAAGCTGCTGTGGGTGCTCTAGCAGAGGAGGGTTAGACTGGATGATCTGGAGGGGTCCCTTCCAATTCCCACCGTGCTGGGATTCTGTCATTCTGTGCAGGCGATTTCTAGTGAAGCAGGAGAATCTTTCATTGCTCTTTTGCCAGCAGAGGAAGAAGCTTCTGATGTGCACACATCTGTCTCCCTGCACTTTCAGCTGCTTTCCCAGGTAACAACACTCACATTACAGGAAACTGCAAGACTCTTTAAAAGTAACTGTTAGACATGTGTATCCTTTCTATCTTTGGTTACAGTGCTCGAGGGCAAATTTTACAACCTTCTCTGACTTGACCTATCCTGTCAACACCATTTGTTGCCTACTGTTTCAGAGCTGTACAAGCATGGCATGGAAACTGCTGCATCTGCTTCCTTAAACCTTGTGGTGGCAGACAGTGATTGCATTATTCAGGCAGAAGAAAGTCAGAATCACAGAGTGGCAGGAGTTGGAAAGGTCCTTTGGAGATGGAGTCCAACCCTCTGCCAAAGCAGTGATTAGGGCAAGTCACACAGGAACGTGTCCAGGTAGGTTTTGAAAGTCTCTAGACAAAGAGACTTCACAACCTCTCTGGGCAGCCTGCTCCAGGCCTTCAGCAGCCTCACACCAAAGAATTTTTTTCCTCATGTTGAGGTGGAATATCCTGAGTTTCAGTTTGTATCCACTGCCTCTTGTCCTATCATAGGACACCACTGAAGATAGCCTGGCCCCTGCTTCTTGACACTCAACCTGTAGGTATTTATAAGCATTAACAAGATCCCCTCTCAGTCTTCTCCAGACTGAACAGCCCTGAGGCTCTCAGCCTTTCCTCATCAGACAGATGTGCCAGTGCCTTCATCATCCTTACAGCTTCTGTTGGACACTTTCTAGTATATCCCTGTCCCTCTTGAACTGGGGAGCCCAGAACTGGATGCAGTACTGCAGATGTGATCTCACTTGAGAACCTCCCTCGATCTGTTGGCCACACTCTACTTCATGCCTCCCAGGAACCCACTGCCCTCTGTGGCCACAAGAACCATGGAGAACTTACTGTGCATCAGCACTCCAAGGTCATTTTCCATGGAGCTGCTTTCCAGCAGATCAAACTAGTAGCATTTTTTTTTCTTTAAATCATTTGAAAGGAAACAAAAAGCAGAAGAGATCAAAGGAGATTCACTTCTACACTTAGTGAAAAACAATCAACCAACCAAACCCAGACCTAGAAAGTAATAGATTGAAGGCATTTTTTAAGATGTTTATGGTGGTTTAGGTCTGGGCCAGCTACTAAATGCCAATTTCTGGTCACTCTGCAGTAGCAGCAGTTGAAATATGCTGTAGGATGTGTCATACACTTCTATCTCCTGAAGAGCTTTGGCTGGCTGCAGAAGCAACCTTATCTCTTTGTCCTTCAGTGAGGACCTTGATAATGTTTATGCTAGGAAGAGACATGAAATTGTTCTTCTTATAATAACTAGTCAAGATTTCACTTCTAAATCCTTGGTTTTGATCCACCCTTGAAGGATTTGCTTGGCCTCCAGAATAATACCAAAATCCAGGTCACTTAGGATGATATGAAACAGCATTGGGTCCAATATCAATCCCTGAGGGTCCCCTCTTGCGACTGGTTGCCACTCTGAGAAAGAACTATAAACTACCACGCTCTGGGAACAACCTGTCAGCCAGTGTGGTGACAGACTGAGTCCCAAGCAGGCTACAGACAGGACATGACCAGGGCAAGGAAGTGTTCAGCATCATCTTAATTCCTAAATACACAAAATCTCTGCAGCTTGCTCAAGCCAATACTCTCTGTGTTAAAGCCTTACTGCTTCTAACTCATACCAGCGACACTTTGCCAGTGCTACAGCAGTATGGGAAGTTAATGTTCCACAGACTGTTGGAGTAGCTCAAATACATCCCTTGAGCTCTGACTTTTAAGAAGAAAATCTGCATTGTGTCTTCTCAGAAGTTCCAGGAAAAACATAAAGTATCTCTTCTGCCTTCTACTCACTTGCTTTTGCTTTATCCCAGCTGGAGTGCTCACGTCTTCAGAGATTCATAGAATGGGTTGGGTTGGAAGGGACCTTCAAAATCATTCAGTTCCAACCCCCTGCCATAGGCAGGGACACCTTCCACCAGCCCGGGATGCTCAAGGCCTCATCCAGCCTGGCCTTGGACACCTTCATGGAGGAGGCATCCACAACCTCCCTGGGCAACCTGTGCCAGTGTCTCACCCTCCTCACTGTCAAAAATTTCTTCCTAATCTCCAGTCTAAATCTGCCCTCTTCCATCTTAGAGCCATTGCCTCTCACCCTATCACCACAAACCTTTGTTTTGTATCAGTCCAATTGGAGAACCTCTGGTAAAGGTGCAAAAACACTGATTCGAAGTGGATCAGAAGCTGCAGGTTCAGTTTTCTTGTTTTAAGAGATGTTGATTTTATCAATAAAAAAACCTCCAAATTGTTGGTGCCAAAAATACCTCTTGAAACAAAATTAGTGTTCAAAATCTGGTTCATCCCTAAGTCATGCCAACATGACCAAGGCTGTTTGTTCACTCAGATGGCCAAACACACTACTCTGTGGTAGTGAATGGACTTATATCCAGTTGGGGACCAATCACAAGTGGTGCTCCCCTGGGCTCAGTTCTCTTCAACATCTTGAGGGTGGTAAGACACTGGCACGGGTTGCCCAGGGAGGTTGTGGATGCTTCCTCCCTGGAGGCGTTTAAGGCCAGGCTGGATGAGGCCTTGAGCAACCTGTTCTAGTGGGAGGTGTCCCTGCCTATGGCAGGGGGTTGGAGCTGGATGATCCTTGAGATCCCTTCCAACCTAAACCATTCTATGCTTCTATGATTCTATCTTCATTAATGACCTAGACAAGGCGATCAAGGCACACTCAGCAAATCTGCAGAGAACACCAAGCTGGGTGGAAGTGTTGATCTGCTGATGGGTAGGGAGGCTCTGCAGTAGCAGACAGGCTGGGTTGAGACCAATACAGATGTGGTTCAACAAGGTCAAGTGCTGCACTTAGGTTGCAACAACTCTATGAATGCTCCAAGCTTGGGGCAGAGCGGCTGTAAATGGCCCAGCAGAGAAAGACTTTGGGGTGCTGGTCAACAACCAGCTGAACATGAGCCAGCAGTGTGCTCAGGTGGCCCAGAAGGCTACAAGCATCCTGCCCTGGATCAGCAAGAGTGTGGCCAGTAGCAGCAAGGCAGAGATTATCCCTCTGCACTCAGCACTGTTGAGGCTGCTCCTCAAATACTGGGTTCAGTTTTTGGACCCTCATCAGAAGGACACTGAAATGCTGGAGCATGTCCAGGACAATGAAGCTGGAGAAAGATCTGGTGACAAGTGGCTGAGGGAACTGGGGTTGTTCAGTCTGGAGAAAAGGAGACTGACAGAAGACCTTCTGACTCTCTGCAGCTTCTTGAAAGAATGTTGGAGTGAGGTAAGGGTTGGTCTCTTCTTCCTGATCACAACAACAGGACAAGAGGAAACAGCCTCAACTTGCACCAGAGAAGGTTTAGGTTAGACATTAGAAGAACCTTCTTCTCTGAAAGGGTTCTCAAACACTGGAGCAGTCTCCTCGTAGAGGTGGCTGAATCCTCATCCTTAAAGATGTTTAAAAGAGGCAGAGGTGGGTTTAGCACCAGGCTTGGCAGAGTTAGAGAGTGGTTGGACTCCACGATTTTAAGTCCTTTTCCAACCAAGCAGCTCTGTCATTTCACTCTGAGACGTGCTTACAAGACAACTGAAATTCCATTCTGACTGAAGCAGGAAGTTTCAACACTTTAAAACCCCTCTTTACTTTAAATTTATTCCTGGTTCAAGTAAAAAGGGGAAGCATTTCAATCCCTAATGGGTTGTGTGAGCAATGGCCCATATCTTCATCTATTTTTTAGACATTAGTCAGAATTTCGGTGGTTCCATTTCTTGGCAGAACTCTTTAAAAGATTCATGTGTTGCACTGCATTGAGAATTCTGCAGCTAAATCAGCACCCTGCCTTGTATACCCAAAAATGTGTAAATGGGTTAGAGATGATAAGAATCTGTTGGTCATTTGCAGAGGAGAACTGGTACAATCACCTGCTTTTCTGTGCTAGATGCTGTCTTTCTAGTAACAGCACTCTGCCAATGGGTAGGAATCCACACTTGGCAGCGCTAGGTCAAGAGCTGGATTTGATTTTGAAGGTCTTTTCCAACCTTGATGATTCTAGAAGTAGCCAAGGCTAGTGTTGGCAGAGATCTTTTCAGTAACTTCTCTGAGATAAACAGGATCCTCAGGCTCATAAAAGCTGCTACCAGAAGTGACACCTTTATGAACGTGCACCACTGCTGCTTAGAGCGCAGTCTTGGGGGCTAAAATTTGAGACAAACGGTGATGGAGTTCAGACAAATCATAGCATTGTTTGGGTTGGAGAACACCTCCAAGATGGTCAAGTCCAACCATCAAACTAACACTACCATGACCATTACACTATGTCCCCAAGTACCATGTCCACATGCTTCTTGAACATCTCCAAGGCAGTGACGCCACCACCTCTCTGGGCAGCCTGTTCCAATGTCTGACCACAATCTTGAGGAATTCTGCCTGCTCAGTGCAGTTCAGCAAAGAGTCTTCAAGGTCAGTTTGGCACCTCTAGGGCAGAATCAAAGCAAGTGACCCCATAGGCACAAACAGTGAGAGCTGTGATGTCCTGTAGGTGTCCTAAGTGTTCTTAGTACCTTTCAGAGTTTTACACCCTTCACAAAAATGTATGTTGAAAATTTTACTGGCATGATTTTAAGTGAGGAGGAGATCACCATTAACTGACACGCACACAGAGTTCTCTGATGGCATCCCAGTGAGGCTGGGAGACCTGGGGCTGTTGAGCCTGGAGAAGGCTCAGAGGAGATCTTTTCAATGCTGATCAAAATCTAAAGGGTAGGCAACAGGAGGATGGAACCAAACCGCTTCCAGTGGTGCCCAGAGACATGGGGCAATGGGCACAAACTGGAGCACAGGAAATGCCACCTGAAGGGAAGGAAAAACTTCTTAGCTGTGCGGATGCTGGAGCCCTGGAGCAGGCAGCCCAGAGAGGTTATGGAGTCTCCTTGTCTGGAGAGATTCCAAACCCCCCATGTCATTGTGATTCTGGGCAAGATGCTGTGGGTGCCCTGCTTTAGCAGAGGGGTTGGACTGGATGATCTCCAGAGGTCCCTTCCAACCCTCACCATGCTGGGATTCTCTGAGGTCATTTGGGTGCCCAAGAACAAATGCACACATGCTCTACCACCATCATTAGATGCATTTTAATATCCTCTTACTTTAGGATGCAATAGCTGTAGGATTATGGATGAGGCACTTAGTGCCATGGTCTGGTTGATTGGATAGCGCTGGGTGCTAGGTTGGACTGGATGATCTTGGAGGTCTCTTCCAACCTGGTTGATTCTATGATTCCATGATTATGTTTGCTCTCTATCTGGCAGAGACTTCCTTTCCTCAGCAAGAGCTTTTGCAGTAATAAAAAATGGCAAGCATTAGAGAATGTCCTCCAACAGCAGATAATTATTTGCTCTCATTTGCAATGTTGGGCTTTTTTTTTTGCAAGATACTGATAAAAATTTAACCCAAGTACCATGTGATGTTATTGACTTGCCTTCCAAGAAATAATGCCAGCACTTTCTTTAAATGGGCTCAGAATTATGGCTTCAGGCAAGCAAAGATGTAGGCACAGATTTCTCTCAAGCACACTAATTCTCACATGGTCCATCAGAACCTCTTGCCTGTAAACACACTGCAAAAGACATCTTACTGCATCTCCACCACAGCCTGCAACCTCATCTATTATTTCTCATCCTGCATTCCCTTCACAGCTTGACTGTTGAACTGTCATTGTGCCTTCACCTATCATAGCCAGTTCTGAGGCTGGACTGGTATCCTTCTTGACCAGGAATGTGCAACAATGGAGTGGAAGCATGGATCGAAGATAATTGTCCATAAAAGAAAGGAAGGGACTGCCAACACTTCACTGGGTGGTTGTGGATGTGGTGGTTATGAGACCTTCAGGCTTGTCCTTAGAAAATGTAGCATCAGAACTATCCACAACACAATGAGCAGAAATTATCTAAGCATCTCCATGACTACTGAAGCATAAAAGGGAGACTCTGTGTGCATACTTGTAGGATTTAGACTTTGCAGAGCAAAAAAGGAAAAGCAATTCTAACCAAGAAAAACAAGAGTGGTGCTGCCTGCTCCAAAGCAAATCTGCTGGAGGCATGAACAAAGAAGGATCTACCAGCTAGAGTGGTATTTGTCTGCTCCTTTGAGCACTAAGTATGTAAAGAAGCATAGAATTGGTTTGGTTGCAGAAGGCCCATAAATTGAATCCAAACATTCTCTAACTCTACCAAGTCTGGTGCTAAACCACTTACCTCAACACCACATCCCTGCATCTTAAACTTCTTTAGGAATGGGGAGATTCAACCACCTCCCTGAGGGGCCATCTACATTTACATAATCACACACAACCACAGAGTCATTGAGGCTGGAACAGAGGTCTGAGATCATCCAGACAAGCCTACAACCTAATGCCACCACAGCAACCAGACTGTAGCACTGAGTACCATATCCAAGCTGTCCTTAAACACCTCCAGAGACAGTGATTCCACCACCTCCCTGGGCACTCTATTCCAATCTCCACTTCCCCTTTCCAGCAGGAAGTGCTTCCTAACATCCAACCTAACCCTTCCCAGCAGAGCTTCAGGCCATGCCCTCTCCTCTTGGCACAAGCTGCTTGGGAGCAGAGCCTGACCCCCACTTCCCTTCAGGTAGCTGTAGAGAGTGCTAAGGTCCCTCCTGAGTCTCCCCTTCCCCAGGCTGAACAACCCCAGATCCCTCAGCCTCTCCTAAAGAAGGCTGCAGAGGGACTGTTTACAAAGGCCTACAGGGACAGAATGAGGGCAATGTCTTACAATCATAGAATCAAAAAGGTTGGAAGAGACTTCCAAGATCATCCAGTCCAACCTAGCACCCAGCCCTAGCCAACCAACTAGACTATGGCAATAAGTGCCTCATCCAGTCTTTTCTTGAACACCTCTAGGGTGAGCAGTCCATTCCAATGCCAGTCACTTTCTCTGTGAAGAACTTCCTCCTAACATCCAGCCTAGGCCCCCCTTGGCACAACTTCTGTGTCCCCTTGTTCTGTTGCTGGTTGCCTGCCAGAAGAGACTAACTCAGCCTGCCTAGAGCCCTCCTTCAGGTACTTGTAGACAGCAATGAGGTCAGCCCTGAGCCTCCTCTTCTGCAGGCTGCACACCCCCAGCTCCCTCAGCCTCTCCTCACAGGGCTGTGCTCCAGGCCCCTCACCAGCCTTGCTGCCTTTCTCTGGGCACATTCCAGTACCTCAATATCTCTCTTGAATTCATCCTGATCCCTTGGCCATCCTGCATGTGCCGTGTCATGGCACTCAAGATGACCTGTTCCAGGACCTTGCCTGGCACTGAGGTCAGACTGACAGGTTTACCACTGTCTCTGGCCTACCACCCTCAGCCTCCTTTGGTTTGTCTCTAGTACTGTTGTATTTAACCCCCTCCCCCTTCCAGTCTAGTTTAAAGTCCTTTCAACAAGCCCAGCCAGTTAATGTGCCAGGATCTTCAAACTACAGCAGATTGAGATTGGATGTGAGAAACAAGTTCTGCACCAGGAAGGTGCTGGAACACTGTAACAGGTTGCTCAGGGAAGTAGCCGAGGCCTCATCCCTGGAGATATTCAAGGTGAGGCTGGACAGGGCTCTGGGCAACCTGATCTACTAGAGGATGGGCTTGCTGAGTGCAGGGGGGTTTGGACTGGGTGAGCTTTGGAGGTTCTCAAACCATTCTATGATTTCTTTACCAAGCCACGCTGGCTACTTTTCACACTGCCATTTAGAGCTGAGCAAATAATATTCAATCATTAATACACTCAAACAAAGCCTTTTTCTTTATGTTTTTCAACTTGTGGATTACCTGCAAGAAGATCTTGACCTGAATTGTATCAGATATTTGATACAGTTTTGGTATCATTTTTTTATCATGTTGGTTGATCACAAATATTTCTGCTGCCTACTTGGTGTCAGATTTAAAGCATTCTGCCTGCACTTTTAAAGATCTAATTCTACTTGAAAGGCAGGTTTTGTAGTGCAGGTTTTTCTGGTGCTGTACCTGGGGCCAACCTTTTTTCAGTGGTTGCCAGCAACAGGACAAGAGGTAATGGGCACTGGGCTTTTTGCAGACACAACATTTGAGGCAGCCTAACCTACAGATAATATCACAACAAAAACTTCATGATGGTTTAAGAACAGCCTTTCAAAACTCTTTTTACTCCTAGATTTACACTTAGTCACAGACACACTGCTGTAGCAGATGACATTTGAGTGGAGTTAATAATCTCTCTGCATCATTTCCAAAGCTGGAAGGTGTAGTATGGGCCCTGAAGGTGAAAACTAATAAAACTGAAACATCATTAACAAAAAAATCACCATAGAATGGTCTGGGTTGGAAAAGACCATAAAGATCATCCAGTTCCAACCCCCCTGCCATGGGAAGGGACACCTCCCACTAGAACAGGTTGCTCAAGGCCTCGTCCAACTTGGCCTTGAACACCACCAGGGAGAGCACATCCACAACCTCTCTGGGCAACCTGTTTCAGTGTCTCACCAACCTCACTGTAAATAAAAAGGCAGCTCTTCGTCTATTGCTGAGCATCAGCCTGCCCTGTGACTGCCCTCTGCCTTTTTTGTGGTTGCTGTAGACTGAATTAAAAGTAGCTGCCCAGAAAGGGCAGGTGAAGGCAGACCTGTGCTGTGATGATTAAGGTGATGATTAGTGAGAATGGCAGAGCCAACACTAACCTGTGCTGAGTCATTAAGGAGATCATACAGACACTGAAATGTGGGCAAGAAAAAACGAGCAAAGCCCAAGTGACACCTAAATCTTTTACAGCTGTAGAAGTACATAGACCATGTGAAGACCACCCAGAGCAAAATCTCAGCTGGTAAAGAGTCACTGAACTGTAGAATCGTTAAGGTAGGAAAAGACTTTTGAGATCATCCAGTCCAACTGTTAACCAAGCACTGCCAGCTCACCACTAAACCACGGACTCTCAGCACCACATCTAAAGGTGTTTTGAACACTTTCAAGGATGGGGACTCCACTGCTTCCCTAGGGAACCTCTTCCAATCCTTAACCACTCCTTCAGTGAAGATTTTTTTTCCTAATATCCATCTTAAAGCTCTAAGATCATCAAATCCAACCTTCTACCCAACACTTCATGGCCACCAGACCATGTCCCGAAGTGCCACATCTACTCATTTCTTGAACACCTCCAGGGATGGGGACTCCAGCACCTCCCTGGGCAGCCCTGTTCCAATCCTTGACCACTCTTGCAGCAAAGAAATTATTCCTAATGTCTAACTTAAACCTCCTCTGCCACAATTTCAGGCCATCTCCTCTTGTTCTATCACCTGATACTAGGGAGAAGAGACCAATCCCACCTCACTGCAACCTCCATTTAGGGAGTTATAGAGAGAAATGAGGAATCCACTCAGCCTCCTCTTCTCCAGACTAAACAATCCCAGCTCCCTCAGGCTCTCCTCACAAGACCTGTTCTCCAAACTCCTCACCACCTCCGTTGCCTTTCTCTGTACCCACCCCAACATTTCAATATCCTTCAAATCAGTAGACTGGAATTCTCATTACTTCGAATGCCTTCCTCTCTCATCCCCATTATTTTCCCAAATGTCTTCTTTTTATCTCCTTCGTTTACTCACTTCTTTGCTTATAACTTGTGAACTGGAGTGAGAGTAACAGATGCAGTGACCTCTTGTGGCCAAGAGCGCCAATGGCAGCCTGGGGTGCGCCAAGAAAATGTGTCCAACAGGTCTAGGGAGGTTCTTCTGCTCTGCCCTGCTGAGACCACTCTTGGAATAGTGTGTCCAATTTCGGGCTCCTCAGTTGAAGGGAGAAAGGGATCTGCTGGAGAGAGTCCAGCAGAGAGCCACAAGGATGAATGAGGAACCTGAGCATCTCCCCTGTGGAGAGAGGCTGAGAGCCCTGGGGCTGTTGAATCTTGAGAAGGCTGAGAAGGGATCTGATCAGTATCTGTCAGTGTCTAAGGGGTGGGTGCCAAGTGGAGGGGGCCAAGCCCTTTTGGGTGCTGCACAGCAATAAGCCAAGGGGCAATGGATACAAACTGGAACAAAGAAGGTTACAGCTCATCATGAGGAGAAGCTTCTTTAGAGTGAGGCTGCCAGAGCCCTGGAGCAGGCTGCCCAGAGAGGTTGTCAAGTCTCCTCTGAAGACTTTCCAGACCCACCTGGATGCTTTCCTGTGTGGACTATCCTGGGTGATGCTGCTTGATAGAGGGGTTGGACTGGATGACCTCTGGAGGTCCCTTCCAACCTCTATCATTCTGTGCTGGTGTGATTCTGTGACCAAGGTCTACAGCAGTCCTTGTAAGGGGCACAGCATGGGCTGCCACTGAAGAAAACCCCTCCTGGCTATAACCTGCCAGGCTGTTCCATCTAGGTTGTGGAGTAATCAAATCCCTTAATAAGTGAAGAAGCCTCATCCCTTTGCCTAGCTAATCCTTTCACCCCCAAACAGAAGGAGGCAGACATGGTAGCATCCAGGGTTTTCTGGATTCACTGGCAGCACAAACCATACATTAAGGGAGATATCAAGGTGACAGATGCAGTCAAGGCAGAATGAGACTAAATATATGCAGGCAGCTGCCATCCCTCTAAATTAAAAAGTAATCTTCAGCCTTGTCATGAATGCAGTGCAAAACCTGATGTGTGTCTTCAGAACATGGCATGGAATTCTGTGATCAGAAATCCTTATTAATACTGCTGGACTGCTCCTCCTGCAGCTGTTTGCTGTGGGCTGCTGAATGTGACCTATTTACAAATGAAGATCCCTTGGAGTTTTGGGGTTGGGTTTGGAGGAGCTTCGTTGTTGTCATAGAATGATAGAATCATAGAATGGTTTAGGTTGGAAGGGACCTCAAGGATCATCCAGCTCCAACCCCCCGCCGCAGGCAGGGACACCTCCTACTAGAGCAGGCTGCTCAAGGCCTCATCCAGCCTGGCCTTAAACACCTCCAGGGAGGGAGCATCCACAACCTCCCTGGGCAACCTGTGCCAGTGCCTTACCACCCTCACTGTAAAGAACTTCCTCCTAACATCCAGTCGGAATCTCCCCTCTGCCAGCTTAAACCCATTCCCCCTCGTCCTAACATTACTAGACCGTGTAAAGAGTCCCTCCCCAGCTTTTCTGTAGGCTCCCTTCAGATACTGGAAAGCCACTCTAAGGTCTTCTCGAAGCCTTCTCTTCTCCAGGCTGAAGAGCCCCAACTCTCTCAGCCTGTCCTCATAGCAGAGCTGCTGCAGCCCTCTGATCATCTTCGTGGCTCTCCTCTGGACCCGCTCCAGCAGTTCCATGTCCTTCTTGTATTCGGGGCTCCAGAATTGCACACAGTACTCCAGGTGGGGTCTGTCATTTTGTTCTGGTTTGTTTTGGTTTGAATCTTACAGAATATAGAATCATAGAATCATTAAGGTTGGGAAAAGACCTCCAAGATCACCCAGCCCAATCGTTAACCCAGCATTGCCAGGTCACCATTAAAAGCAGGTCCCTCAGAGTCACATCCATGTGGGTTTTTTAACACTTCCAGGAATTTCAGCTCAATCAACTAACCACAGAAATTCAGAAGCAGCAGTCTAAACCTCAGCAGCTTGTCCTCAGCTTCTGATGACTTCAAGAGGGATGAGAATAACATGCTGTGCTAGTTTGAAGCTAGCTAGAATGTTTTGGTGAGAAGAACTAGATTACAGGCTGTGGAAGGAAAACAATGGTGATGCCTACTTCACTCATAGGCTTACTGAGATGTGTAAGAACAAGAATTCAAACATAGCTAAAGGTACTTCTGCTGGGGAAGTGGCTGAGCTGCATCTCTAACCTCACCCCTCTCTGCTGCTTCTTTGACTAATCCACTTCGCTTCCCAGCCCCCTGGCTGAACCTCCATTCTTCCTTGGGACTGGGGTAAGGTTGAGAGGGGTAGGGGGAAGGTGGAAGGGTGGTTGAGAGCCCCTCCTGGGGATGCAGGTTTCTGGGAGGGCTGTTGTGTTTCTGTATTACCTTTTACCTTGTCCATTTCTGTCTATATCTGTATATACTGTAAATATCTGCTTGTACATTGTGCTAAGTTGTAAATAAAAGCTTCATTCAATTTCCAGAGCTGGCTGAGTCTAGTCTGGGTGATTTCCATAGTGTGGGGGGGTGGGGAACACCCAAACCATCACACACGCAAATGGCTGTGAATACCAGCACAAAGTGAGAAACCACAGCATCACAGAAGTGGTAAGGCAGGAAAAGGCCTTTGAAATCATCCAGTCCAACCCTTAACCCAGGTCACCACTAAACCACGGCCCTCAGCATCACATCTAAATGTGTTTCAAACACTTTCAGGGATGGGGACTTCACTGCTTCTGTAGGGAGTAGGGAGCCTCTTTCAATCCTTAACCACTCTTTCAGTGAAGAGGTTTTTTTTTCTCTAACATTCACCTTAAACCTCCTCCAGTGCAACCTGACACCTTTCCTTTCATACTTGTTATCCCCCAGGCTCAAACTTTCTTCCAGATGATGGCAGAGAGCAAGAAGGTCTCCCCTCAGCCTCCTTTTCTCCGGGATAAACAACCTCAGATCCCTCAGCTCCTCACAATAATTGTTCTACAGACCCTTCATCAGCTTCGGTGCCCTACTTTGGACCTGTTCCAGCATCTCAATGTCCTTCTTAAAATAAGGGGTCCAAAACTAAACCAAATATTCAAGGTGTGGCCTCACCAGTGCTGAGTATGGGAGACAATCCCTGCCCTGGTCCATGGGTAGGCATTTAGGAGATTCACAAACAAGAAAGGAATCTTGAGATATGATACCTCAGGGACAAACTCTGTATTGAGTGTTTCCTAGAATAAACTGTCTTGTCCACTAGGATCCTCATTTCAAGAAGCTGTAATAGTCAGTGGGTGGGCACAGATACTCTCTTCCATCTTGGTTTACACTGTTTTTTCCTCTCCCTCTCCCTTTCCTTAATGTTTCATTTCCCTAACAAAAAGTCATTTTCCCCCTTTACTTTTGCAATAAGCAATGCAGACACACTGAAGTTTATCCAGATGAGCCTTCTCCCAGGTGACAGAGAAAGCTCAAAACACCTCCTGCCATTCTAGGTGAGGTTATTAGATGCAAGCCATATGCACCAGTTAAAATCATTAGCATAAAATCGATAGCTCTAGGAAATAATTACAGATTTCACCATGACCTTGTCCCACATGGAACTTCATCCTCAAGGGTTGTTTAATTAAGGCATAAGAAGGGTAGTTTTGCTTAGTGATTCTGCAAGAACTCTCACTGATGTGTAGATACTGACAGACTCCCAACTCCTCCCTTCTGAAAAGCCCTTCACTGCCTTGCCCTTTATTCCATCACAGGGCACTCGGAAACCTGACAGTGCAACTGTGATTACAAATAGCTCCTGGGAAGCAGTGTCTAAGAAGCCTTCCTTGACTGAACAGCAGTGAGGCAACAGAATGAAGAGCTTCCCAGAAGGATCTGAAATGATGTGACATTAGGAAGAGTTCACAGCATCCCAGGAAGCTAGGGGTTGGAAGGGACCTCTGGAGAGCTTCCAGTCCAATCCCCCTGCCACAGCAGGACCACAGAATCCAGCACAGGTGGCACAGGAACACATCCAGACAGGGCTGCAAAGGCTGCAGACAAGGAGACTCCACAACCTCTCTGGGCAGCCTGTGCCACTGCTCTCTCACCCTTACAGCAAAGAAGTTCTTCCTCATGCTGAGATGCAACTTCCTGTGCTGCAGTTTCCATCCCTTGCCCCTTGTCCTGTGGCAGGGCACAAGTGAGCAGAGGCTGTCCCTGTCCCTTTCTTCCTGACTCCCAGCCCTCAGCTCTTGATAGACGTTGCTCAGCTCCCCTCTCAGCCTTCTCCTCTGCAGACTGAACAGCCTCAGGGCTCCCAGCCTCTCTTCATCAGGCAGTGCTCCAGGCCCTTCAGCATCCTTGCAGCCCTGTCTTGGACTCTCTCCAGCAGATCTCTGTCCCTCTTGAAGTGGGGAGCCCAGAACTGGATGCAACATTCCAGCTGGGGCCTCACCAGAGCAGAGTAGAAGAGAAGGAACTAGATGATCCTTAGGATCCCTTCCAAGCCAAACCATTCTATGATTGTATCCCAGTGTTCGAGCTGGGATAAAAAAGAGCCACTGAGTAGAAGGCAGAAGAGACACTTTATGCTTTTCCTGGATCTTCTGAGAAGACATAATGAAGATTTTCTTCTTAAAGGTCAAAGCTCAGGGTGGGTGGAAGTAGAAGATCTTTAAGGTCCCTGTCGACCCAAACCATTTTATGAATCTATCAATCTATGTCAAATGAAGAGCTACTTTAGCAGGGAAGTTAGACTATAGGATCCCCAGAGGTCTCTTCCAACCCCAACCATGTTGGGATTCTTCAATAGAGGCAAAAAAAACCCACAAATCATAACCCAAACAAACAAAAAAAACCAACCCAACAACCCTCCCTAACCCTCAGAGATCAATTTTGGATCTTATGGTTCTCCTGGGATGAAAGCAAAGCCCTGGAAGCTGAGCATTGCTGTGTTCCCCAGGGCAGGGAGAGAAGTGATTTCCAGAAAGATTTCTCATTCTACTTTCAATTGACCTTTGGGTCTCTGTATCAATGCAGCCTGATTGCAGAAGCTCTCAGAGCAGATAGGTAGCAGTTGGGCTGGAACAAGCCCAAGAGGTTGGCCTGGAGAAGACAAGGCTCCAAGGAGACCTTAGAGAGGCCTTCCAGCAACTGGAGTAGGCTACAAGAAAGGTGGGGAGGGACTTTTTATATGAGCTTGTATTGATTGGACAAGGAAGAGGGGAGAATTAGATTGGAGATTAGGAAGAAATTCTTTCCAGTGAGGGTGGTGAGACACTGGAACAGGTTGCCTAGGGAGCTTGTCTGCCCCCTCTTTGGAGGTGTTCAAGGCCAGGCTGGAAGAGCAGCCTCATCTAGCGGGAGGTGTCCTTGCCCATGGCAGGGTGGCTGGAATCAGATGATCTTTAAGGTCCCTTCCAGCCCAACCCATTCTAAGGTTCTATGATTCTGTGATAGAAGGATCAGGCAGGGCAACATGCTGAAGAAGACACATGATGAAAAAGACAGGACACATGATGGAAATGTGTACTGGATTTCACTCTCCAGCAGCTGTGGCACCCTTGTTCTTGAGATCACCTACAATTCTTCAGCAGCACTGAAATGAAAACCTACTCACAGGTACTGCATACAGCACAAGCCTGGCCACAGCTCTCCTTTAATGCAGCCTGTCAGCAGCAAGGCTGATTGCCCTGCCCTGCTCCCTCTTTGCAAGGAGGCTTAATAAATACTGACAGTGATTACACAGCAACAAGATTTCAGCTGGGCCCAGTTCAGTCCTCAGAATGGATACAATCCTTCACAAATACATGGCAGACACTAAAGAGCAGGCTGGTTTTGAACTATGGCCTGTCACAGGTGAAAGCTGTGGCACTCTGAATACTGTCATTCCAGTGACAGCAGGGATCCTTGTCTGTAATTCTCTGCCTTGCCTGTACCCAAAAAAGTAGCCTTCGATTTTGATTCACAAGAGCTGCACCATGAACTGACACATCCTCTGCAGGTTCCTCCCTTGCCAAGAAATTCACAACAGGCCAATTACCCTCCTAGATAGTGCTTTACCACTGGAGACACTGATCTCATAGAATCATAGAATCATAGAATGGTTTAGGTTGGAAGGGATCTCAAGGATCGTCCAGCTCCAACCCCCTGCCATAGGCAGGGACACCTCCCACTAGAGCAGGCTGCTCAAGGCCTCATCCAGCCTGGCCTTAAACGCCTCCAGGGAGGAAGCATCCACAACCTCCCTGGGCAACCTGT
>WAAF01010019.1:465263-623823 GCA_013400475.1 Tricholaema leucomelas | reverse complement strand
ACCCAGACCCCCAGGTCCTTTTCCTCAGGGCTGCTCTCAGCCATTCATCACCCAGCCTGAATCTGTGCCTGGGATTGCACCAACCCAGGTGCAGAACCTTATACTTGGCCTTGTTAAATGCCATGAGGGTGGCCTGGGCCCACCTCTCCAGCCTGTCCAGGTCCCTCTGGATGGCATCCCTGCCCTCCAGCAAGTCAGCTGTGCCACACATCTTGGTGTCATCTGCAAACTTGCTCATGAAGGATCCAGAAAAGGATTCACAGGAAAAAGGGATAGGTTCCTCTGCTGGGACAATTCCATGAGTCTGGAGGAGTGAAGGCTCTGGGGAAAACCTGTAGAGGCCTTCCAGCACCTGAAGAAGCTACAAAAAAGCTGGGGAGGGACATGTGACAAGGGCTTGTAGTGACAGGATGGGGGAGAATGGCTTTGAGCTGGAAGTAGGGAGACTGAGAGTGGAGATTAGGAAGAAATTTTTTGCAGTGAGAGTGGTGAAAGATTGGAACAGGTTGCCCAGGGAGGCTGTAGATGCCCCCAACCTGGAGATGTACCAGGCCAGGCTGGATGGAGCTTTGAGCAATACGGAATTAGGCTGGAACTAGACAACCTTTTAAGGTCCCTTCCAACCCAAACCATTCCACGGTTCTATGACATTCAGTTGTTACATCTATTTAGTTGCTGCTCTTTTAAACCAGTCACATTGTCGTACTGGGGACGTTTACAATAACCAACATGAACTACTAGCAGCATTCACCAGCAGCACCACTTTCAGGCACTGATGTCTGGTGTAGCTGGACACCTACATAAGGCTGCACAGCTTTTCTGAAGTACAGCTACAACGGTGCAGGCCAATGAAGTCATTCTGCATAGAAGATAGAGAATGAGGTACCTGACAATCAGTTTTCCACTGAAGTTTTCAGCACCCTCATTAATGACCCAGATGAAAGGACAGTGGACCCCCAGCAACTTTGCTGATGGTACTAAGCTAGGAGTGGCTGACAGCCCATCAGGCTCTGGTACCATTCAGTCAGACCTGGACAGGCTGGAGAGTTGGCAGAAAGGAAACTCAGGAAGCTCAACAAGGCCAAGTGCAGAGTCCTACACCTGGGAAAGAATCATCTCCTGCAGCAGTACGGGTCAGAGGTTGACCTGCTGGAAAGCAGCTCTGCAGAAAAAGAGCTGGGAGTATTGGTGGACAACAAGTTCACTGTGAGACAGCAATGTGTTTTTCTGGCCAAAAAGGTCAATGGTCTCCTGGGGTGCATTAAGAAGAGTGCAACCAGCAGATTGAAAGAAGTTTTCCTCTTCTGCTCTGCCGTAGTGAAGACACAGCTGGAGTACTGGGTTCAGTTTTGGGTTCCTCAGTTCAAGAGAGACAGGGAACTACTGGAGAGAGTCCAGTGGATGTTGTGAACATGTCCAGGGACCTGGAGCCTTAGTAAAACCCACACTGAACTCTGTAGACATTTACCACAGTAAATAGTTTAAAGCTTTATAAGTGAAGATTAATAAGATCATTATTGAGAGATTTTTAAGCCAGATGTAGTAGGGATTGGTCTGATGGTGCTGCTTTCACACATTTTCCCCTTGCTTGCCCTTACAATTTTTCACATACAACATGGTCACAAAATCTCTTGAGCTGTTCTCCTGCATGGAGATTTAAACCTGTCCTGTGCTCCTGCCAAGGTGGTCTCTCAGCCTGCATGGGCTGCTCAGATTTTGCAGGCTGTGACAGTTTGACCTTCAGGAGATTTAAAGATGTGTCCTCACAGTCAGCTCCAAATGTTTTAGCACCTGGGATGTAAATAGCAATGTCCTTATAAATATGGACAGGGATCTTCAGTTCTGGGATTCCCAGTTCAACAGAGACAGGGAACTACTGGGGAGAATTCAGTGGAGGCTAGAAAAAAGCTGAGGGCCTTGGAGCATCTCTGTGAGGAGCAAAGGCTGAGAGCCCTGGGGCTATTGAGTCTGGAGAAGAGCAGCCCCAGAGGGGACCTGATCAGTGCTCAGCAAGAGATAAAGGGTGGGAGGCAAGTGGATGGGGCCAGACTCTTTCAGTGGTGCCCAGTGACAGGACAAGTGACAATGGGCAGGAGGAACCCAGGAGGTTCCATCTGAACATGAGGAGAAACTTCTTTGTTGTGAGGTTACTGGAGGCCTGGAGCAGGCTGCCAGAGAGGTTGTGGAATCTCTTTGTCTGGAGAGATTTCCAACCCCGCCTGGTCCTTCTGATCCTGGGCCAGCTGCTGTGGGGGCCCCTACTTTAGCAAGGAGAGTTGGACTAAATGATCCCCAGAGGTCTCTTCCAATCCCCCTCATGCTGGGATTCTGTGATTTTATGACTGTGAAAGTCCATATTTGAGCATCTGAATCAGGCACAGAATGCTGCCCTCCTTTTCTGAATGATGATCACTTTCCTTTCTGTAAAATACCACCAGCAGCATAGAAATAGAGGCTTTCACTGCTAATCCTTAAGTACATTTGATGGCTAGCAGGCAACACATGAACTGAGCAAAGTGGGATATACTAAAGCCTAGAGAGCTGCTGCAGGTTAAGGTATCATTAATCAGTGTGTGCTACAATCCAAGACTTAAGTAATAAACCCAGTTGACCTTCAATTTACTGATAATTCAACCTGAGAGGAATTTTCTGGTATGGCTGGCAGGGTGCAGGTGATTTATTTGGGGGGAACAAAAACTGAACCCCTGATTTAGGGCTGAATAGAATTCAGAGTTTATATTATCAACCAAAGGGAGTAGATAGGAGTAAGAACTCACTTTTATAGTGAAGTGAACCACAGCTGACATTGCTTAAAAACATGAATTATAGAAGTCATTAAAAAGAAAACAGTGGGAGGCTTATTACTTGAATGCTCAAGCAACTCAAGTAACAAAAATTGATAGCAAAGATAAAATAGCAACTAAACAAAGAAACTGAAAGTAATGAGCAATGTCAGAAATGAGGTTTTTAACTTCTTTTTTTTTTCCACAGGAAAGAGGCTGAAATCAAGAAATACTCATTTGGGAAAGCAGCAGCAGAAGAAATGTGGGCACTAAATTTGAACAAATCCCCACAGAAGTTATGGACAAACTTTCTGGAGTCCTATGTCTGGGAGTCTATAAATCAATTTCCCTGTCATTTCAATGTTTGGATGACTAATTCTGCTGTGTGTTTATCACATGAAATAGACTCCCTGGCAGGTACATGAAAGTCACTGAAGAAAAGAACTTGTTTCTCATGCGATGTCAGCTGCCACCTCTGCCTTTCTGCAGCCCAAGGTGGGGCACAAGCTGTGGCAGTGCCCTTGGTGTGCAGAGGAGCAAGTCTAAGGCAAAGCCTTTGTGCAGTACAGCCCTTGGCAGGAGCTCTCCCCATCAGCTCCTCCTTGCTAGGAGCAGCTCCTGGCTGCACAAACTGCCCTGAGCTTCAGAAAGTTCCCCAGTAAGCAGAGCCTGAGTTGAGAAGTGACAGTACTGAGCGGGGTTAGTTTTTCTAGCTCAGACCAAGGCAACAGTGAAAGAGAATTTCTGACATGGCTGCATCTGCTTTTAGGGCCTCACTTTCATAACCTTCATTGGATGAAATCCCTCTGAAAATTCTAACTGCAGCAATGTTTTAACTTTCCTACATCTGTTAACTGGGAGGAAAGTAAAATTCCATATGGGGCTGAAGCTGCAGGTCAATGTACACAGGCTTCACAGAACCCAAGTAATACCCACACAGGTATACACACAGCCTCACAGAATGGCAGGGGTTGGAAGGGACCTGCAGAGATAAATCCCTCTGCCAAAGCTGGGCAGGGCACACAGGAACACATCCAGATGGGTCTTGAAAGTCTCCAGAGAAGGAGACTCCACAACCTCCCTGGGCAGCCTGCTCCAGCACCCTTACAGTAAATAAGTTTTAACTCATGTTGAGGTAGAAGTTCCTGGGTTCCAGTTTGTATCCACTGCCCCTTGTCCTATCACAGGACACCACTGAAAGAGCCAAGTCCCTGCTTCTTGACACTCACCCTGCAGATATTTAGAAACATTCATAAGATCTCCTCCCAGTCTTCTCCATGTGAAATAGCTCCAGGTCTCTCTGCCTGTCCTTATCAGACAGATGTTCCAGTCTCTTCATCGTCCTTACAGCCTCTGTTGGACTCTCTCCAGCAGATCCCTGTCCCTCTTGAACTGGGGAGCCCAGAACTGGATGCAATACTGCAGATGTGATTTCACCTGAGCAGAGCAGAGGGGCAGGAGAACCTCTTTCAATCTGCTGGCCACACTCTTCTTCATGCCCCCCAGGAGTCCATTTGCCTTCCTGGCCATGAGGACACAATGCACACACATCTATGTGTGCACATACCTGTATTCACCTACCTGACACAGCTTTATGGTACTCTCACATAGACTTTGCTACTCTATGCTCTCCCTTTCCTGCATTAGTAAGAGTTAGATGGACACAGAGGTGTGATTTTCACCTCCGTTATTTGCCCAGCTGACCAAAGCCCCTCAATATGTCTGATCTTTTGCCATCAGCAGACACCTACCTAGCACATATTTCAGGACAGTCCTTCCACACAACCTCTCCTAATGATCTGAAAGCCTAAAGCTAAGTAGCTGAGAGGAGCTGTGCTGTATGTTAAACCTTTAATAGAAGCTGAGTGCTGTGTCAGCACTAATTGTAGTTACTCTCTTCGGTGCCATTAGATACACATGGTGAGACTCCATTCCCATCATGTTTATGGTGCCAACATTGCCTGAGGGGGTTATAAAAACTAGTGGTTCCTGTGTGATTCTTGTGGCATGGCTAAAAGAACAGCCCTGGACTCTGAGAATGATCTCTGGGTGTAAAGCAATAATGGACTGCCACTTATCCCTCCTCCTGGCAGCCTTAATGATGCTGTGGTACTTAGACATAATTCAGAGGATGTAGATGCTGAGTAAGAGACAAAGAGGGAAGTTTAGTCAGCATAGCTGGGATACAGACACAAAGGGAAGGGTACAAAGTGGATGAGGCCTTGAGCAGCCTGCTCTGGTGGGAGGTGGCCCTGCCTATGGCAGGGGGTTGGAGCTGGATGATCCTTGAGGTCCCTTCCAACCTAAACCATTCTGTGATTCTATGATTCTCTGATTCAGGTTGGGTGTTAGGAAGAAGTTCTTCACCATGAGGGTGATGAGACACTGGCACAGGTTGGCCAGGGAGGTAGGCGGAAGCCTCATCCCTGGAGGTGTTTAAGGCCAGGCTGGGTGTGGCTCTGAGCAACCTGATCTCATGTGGCTGGAATCCTGGAGCAGGCTGCCCAGAGAGGCTGTGGAGTCTCCTTGTCTGGAGAGACTGCAAAACCACCTATATATTGTGGTCCCGGACAAGCTGCTGTGGCTGCCTCTGCTTTGGCATGGGGTTTGGACTGCATGATGGCTAAAGGTCCCTTCCAACCCCACCATGCTGGCTTCTGTGCTATTCTAGTAATCACTAGTTAGTTTTAAAAGCCCATGAAAATATGGCTCCTCCTGCATGTCTGGAGAACACCCCAAACCCTAGATAATCTGAAGAGAAACAGGCAAGACAACTTCTTTACCTATCCATTCATTAAAGAGAACATTTCAAGCCTCCAAGGTATCTCCAGATATTTATTCTGTGCTCTGCATTCTGTCACACATTGTATTTTTCACAACATAAAGATCTGGAATCGCTCTGCACTGCCTTTTTTTTCCAGCACACCTATCATCCTGAAGCCTTGATTAGATTCTTCTTCTCATTTGCATCACATTGAAAGGGATGAAATCCCAATTCAGATCTCACTGAGCCCTATTTTGGCTATAGATTGCAATTTAGCCCGCTGACACTGCCTGTAAAGGTCTAAAATCATTGTGCCCCAGCACTAGGTGATAGATGAGAGGACTCCTTAAGAGGGCTTTTCCAACTACAGCATTACCCAGAGCAGACAAACAGGTGTATTTACACTTGCAGGCTTGGAGATGCGTGAAAAACTCCTAATACAACACAACTACACCTTTGTCCACAGCAGCTTTGCCTGTCATAGCACTCTCTTAGTGTGCATCAGCACAGCTGTAGACCAATTTACTGATTTTACCTTCCAGGAACAAACCACAGCTCACACTGAGCCATGCCCAGCAAAGAACAGCAGTGGGAGAGGTCACAAAGTTCATTTTCTCTAATGACCTATGCATGCACCCAAATAGGAATGAACACTGCATCTGATTTACTCCTCAGGTGATTTTAGTCATTGATTTCTTCCACCAAAAGGGTTAAATTCAGTTGGAACAGACCCTTAAGATCATTGAGTTCCCTGGGCACACACCTGGCTGATCTTCAGCTGGCTGCTGATAAACACCCCCAGGGCCTTTTCCACCAGGCAGTTTCCAGTCACTCTGCCCCAAGCCAAGAGCACTCCTGGAGTTGTTGCAACTCAAGTGCAGAACTCAGCACTTGGTCTTGTTGAACCTCACCCCATTGCCCTCAGCCCACTGATTCAGCCTGTACAGGCCCCTCTGTAGAGCCTCCTTACCCTCCAGCAGATTGACACTCACACTCTACTCAGTGTCATTTGCAAGCCTTTTGAGGGTGCCCTTGCTACCTTTGTCTAGGCAAGGATATTAAAGAGAACTGGCCCCAGTACTGAGCTCTGGGAAACACCACTTGTGACCAGCCTCCAACTGGATTGGACTCCACTCCCCACCACTCTTTGGACCCAGCCACCCAGAAGTTGAGTATTACTTAAGAGACCAAAGGAGGCAAAGCAACTGAAGCCCCTTTGCTGACAAATTCAAAAGCAGTCAGTCCTCTCATCACCCCTTTCACCCTTCAGTCTGCAGTTCAAAGTCCTCCAAAAGAGTCCAACTCCATGTTGTTGTCCACTACCAGCTTCTTAAACAGAGGAAGGGAGATGGAGTAACTTCTTATTCCTGTAAGCAGTAACCGATCAGCTTCCAGCCTCCATGCACACAGACACAGCCTGCAGGCCAGCAGTCCTTCCTGGGCAGTGAGAGCTGGTGATTTGGAGGCATATTGTTTGCCAGGCTTTAGGTTGAAGTCCCTAACACCAACAGTTTTTAATTCCCGGCTTATTACAAGTGGCAAGAGTGTTGTGTCAGTCACTGGGTTCAGACCCCTTAGCACTGCTACCAGCTTTGCTGAGTGAGTTGGGCTCGTGTTCTGCTTACTAGGTGTCTCTCAAGTCATCAGCCAGATACTTCCTGGCACTGCTTTCTCACCAGGGCTAATGAATCATGACAGCTCATCTCAAATTGCCCAGCTCAAACATTTAAATGTCCACCGCAATCTACCGATGAACCCATCTGACTGCCATCGGGGATCAGGGGCAGAAACTTATTAATACACATCAGATTTGGCAGCATGTCAGGCTTAATCCATCACAGCAGCTGAGATAACACACTCGTGCTTCCCTCCTCCCTATCCTGTGGGGAGAGAAGAGAGCACCAGCAGCACAACCTCACCAGGGAGTGCAGGGGTGCCAGCTGGCATTGCTGCACCTCACCCACTTCCTCTCAGCAGAGAAGTTCCCAGCTTGGCAAGAAGTGAAAGCAACTTTCAGGAGGAGTAGGGAATTCTAGAGCATTCTGATGAATGAAGCAACACTCCTCTGACTCCATCTCCTATCCTAGAGCCACCACAGAGCAAGGATTTTAGCTAAATTTGCTAATGCAACATTTTCTTTTTCAATCAGAGAATCTGAGTGTTATCGACTTTGTAGGACAGGAACAGGGGGGTTGTGGAGTCTCCCTCTCTGCAGATATTCAAGACCTGCCTGGATGTGTTCCTGTGTGACCTGCTCTAGGTGCTCCTGCTCTGACAGAGGAGTTGGACTGGATGAGCTTTTGAGGTTCCTTCCAGCTCCTGACATTCTGTGATTCTGTGACAAAATGAAATGTCCTAGTGTGTGGCACATGGGGACTGTACCTTTACCCCCAAGGATAAAGAACTTCTTGTGTTGGAAGAGTTTTAGTGTGGTTTTGGTGCTATCTCTCTTGGCCTTGATCAGCAATAGTGTGGCCAGCAGGCACAGGGAAGTGATTGTGCCCCTCTACTCAGCACTGGAGAGGCTGCACCTCGAATATTGTGTTGTTTTGGGTCATTCACTCCAAGAAGGACATTGAGGTGCTGGAAAGCATCCAGAGAAGGGCAAAAAAGCTGAAGAAGGATCTGGGGAACAGGGCTGAGGAGGAGTGGCTGAGGGAGCTGGTGGTTTTCAGTCTGAGAAGAAGAGGCTGAAAGGAGAGCTCATTGCTTTCTACAGCTCCCTGAGCAGAGGCTGCAGTGAGGTGGGAGTCAGGCTCTGCTCCCTTTTATCAGGTGATAGAATGAGAGGAAATGGCCTGAAATTGTGCCAGGGGAGGGTCAGGTCTTTGCTCCATGAGTGGTCAGGCATTGGCCAGGCTGCCCAGGGAGGTGGTAGAGTCCCCATCCCTGGAGGTGTTCAGGAAACCTGTGGCCATGGCACTGTGGGACATGGTTTAATGGCCACGGTGATCTTAGCTTGACAGCTGGGCTCAATGCCCTTAGAGGTCTTTTCCAACCCAAACAGTTGTATGATTCTGTGACTCTTTATTCTCTGTTCTCCATTCCCTACCATGAGCTATCACTAACAATTGAAGAAATATGCTTTATTTCCAGTGGCCAGATAAAAAAATGACTTTCTTCAGAAGAAGCAATTTACTTTTTTCCCCCCTTACAGCAGAGTTAATACCCAGTAGGGAAAAAGTTTTTGATAACAGAAATGTCTCTGGAGAAACATTATGGGGAAAGAAGGCATGTTCCAGCTCATTTCCTTACAGCAGTACTGCATTAAGTTGCAGATGAACTAAAATAGAATAAAATTCCTTGAGAAAGGCAGCAGTGAAAGGATCTGGAAAGCTATCCCAATAGGATCGCTCCTTGAGTTACTATTTTATGACTCAGTGTGAAGATAATTATCCACATTACTGATCCTGCCTGGGTGCTATGAGCAGGCAAATGGCACCAAGGAGTGTTCCTACTCTTCTCAGGAAGACTAAAGTGTCGAGTGGATTTCTTTAACCTATGGTTCACTGAGGGGTTATGAAGAGGGTTTCTCCAGCCAGCTTGCAGTTTGGTTTTGCTTATGTCAGCAACAGCATCTAAGCCACAAAAATTGCATTAAAATGAGACAATTGTCTGAGATTTGCTTGCCACTATCAACCTTGACCTTAGAATTGTATAACTGTTGAGGTTGGAAGAGAGATCACAAGGTCCAGCTGCTTGCCTGCAACTCACAATCCACCACCCCCGCTAAGCTCCTGCCACTGAACCACAGCCCTCAGCACCACATCCACATGTCTCTGAAATCCCTCCAGGGATGGTGACTCCATCACCTCCCTTGGCAGCCTGTTCCAGTGCCTGAGAATACTTTCTGTGAAGACATCTTTCCTAATATCCAGCCTGAACCTCCCTTGACATAATTTGAGACCATTTCCTCTTGTCCTGTCACTTGTTGCATGTAAGAAGAGACCAACCCCATCTTGCTCTAACCTCCTTTAAGGTAGTTGGAACAGGCTTCCCAGGGTGGAGTCCCCATCCTTGGAGGTGTTCAAAAAAGGTGTGGCCATGGCACATGGACATGGTCTAATGGCCATGGTGGTCTTAGGCTGATGGTTAGACTCAATCTCAGAGGTCTTTTCCAACCAAAACAATTCTATGATCCAATGAACAGACCTAGCGCACCATGCCCATCTTGTAGCTGAATCAACTACTAGAATCAAGCCCTAGAACCAAGCTGAATCAAGAAGTAGAACTAAAAATCACTCTTAGCAAGAACTGGTGTCTAGCACCTGGCAAGAATCTCCCAGAGAGCACACCCATTTGCAATGCCTTCCAGTGATAACGCAAGAAAAGAAGCTGAATAGCACCAATGCAAACTCAGGGCTTTACTGACTCCTGAACCAGGCTAGGGGCAAACACTGTTGGCCCTGACGATCTTAGAGGCTTTGTTCAGCCTTAATGATTCTGGCTGTGTGTAAATATTTCTGTGAAGCCATCGATTCAACCACAATGAGAGTTCTGCAGGAACCTCTCTAGGGCCAGGGGGAAAAGGAGGGAATTGCCCATAAGCAGAAACAGGTGGGGGAGTCCTGCCATTTATTATTCATGGCAGCACTTTTATTTATTATTAGAAGTTAATGTAATCTGGGGATAAGAAAGATAAATGAGAGGGAGAAAAGACAAGCAAAGGCTAGAAATGTAATTTAAAGTTCTAGCAAGGCATTGAAGTTTCCTTTGGTTTGAAATAAGCTTTCACAGAATCCCGGCATGGTGAGGGTTGGAAGAGAACTCTGGAGATCATTGAGTCCAACACCTCTGCTAAAGCAGAGGCATTCCCAGCAACTTGCCCAGGATGACATTGTCAAGGCAGAGCTGGACTGCAGTCACTGTGAAAGTTATAAGCTACAGCTGCTCATATATTCATAGAAACACAGAATCACAGAATTGCTTTGGTTGGGAAAGCCCTACAAGATCTAGTCCAACAACCAACCTAACACCACCACAGCCACTAAACTATGCCCCAGAGTGCCATGGCCTCACATTTCTTGAACACCTCCAGAAGAAACAGAGGCAGGATTGTCAGAAGTATGAGTGACAAAAAGGCTCTTTAAAAGAATCATAGAATGGGTTGGGTTGGAAGGGACCTTAAAGACCATCTAGCTCCAACCTCCCTGCCACAGGCAAGGTACATAAACCTTCCCATACAAATAAATAAGATACAAAATACAATCCAAAATTAAGCAGCTAAGGCCTTCTGAGGGCTCAGCCTGTGAAGTCTCAAGTGACCAGGAGCATAGGACAAGGGAGGTTATTCTTCCCCTGTACTCAACACTGGTCAGGCCACACCTTGAGTATTGTGTCCAGTTCTGGGCTCCTCAATTCAAGAGAGATGTTGAGGTGCTGGAAGGTGTCCAGAGAAAGGCAACAAGGCTGGGGAGGGGCCTGGAACACAAACCCTGTGAGGAGAGGCTGAGGGAGCTGGGAGTGTGCAGTCTACAGAAGAGGAGGCTCAGGGCAGACCTCATTGCTGTCTACAACTACCTGAAGGGAGGTTGTAGCCAGGTGGGGGTTGGGCTCTTCTCCCAGGCAACCAGCAACAGAACAAGGGGACACAGTCTCAAGTTGTGCTGGGGGAAGTCTAGGCTGGATGTTAGGAGGAAGTTGTTGGCAGAGAGAGTGATTGGCATTGGAATGGGCTGCCCAGGGAGGTGGTGGAGTCACTGTCCCTGGAGGTGTTCAAGAGAAGACTGGATGGGGCACTTAGTGCCATGGTCTAGTTGACTGGATAGGGCTGGGTGCTAGGTTGGGCTGGATGACCTTGGAGGTCTCTTCCAACCTGGTTGATTCTATTCTGTTCTATTCTACTCACTGGATCCCAGAGCTTCCACACCTCACTCCTACTGGCTGATTGGCATTCTGACAAATAAATAAAATACAAAATACAATCCAAAATTAAGCAGCTAAGGCCTTCTGAGGGCTCAGCCTGTGAAGTCACAAGTGATCAGGAGCACAAGCACGCTGGTACTCACTGGATCCAAGTGCTTCCATGCCTCACTCCTACTGGCTGATTGTCATTCTGACAAGACACTCTTAGTTCTCTGGGAAGGAAGAACTCTGCTTTCTGTCTCAACAATGAAGGCTCAAAGCCATTTAATAGAGTTCTCCTCTGAAGCCAGCTTTAGAAGCAAGTCTGAATAATGCATGTGCCTTTAATCCATGGCCCCATGGCTCCTGCCTCTACCTAGGTCTTGTTTTCCTATAGCGTTCCAAAGCAGAATGGATTACTTGTGAGGCACCTTCACATGGTGCAAGTGATTTGAGAGCTGACACAAAGTCCTCAAGCTTAATTAGCCTTCTCCTAAGGTGAAAAATGCCATTTGGGGGATGTTGCAGAGGAGGTTTAGGGCGATGCTAATAACTGGCATTTAACCATCCACCTCCTGAGCCGGGATGGTAAACATGTCATTGCCCTTGGCTTCATTAATAGAGCTGTTACTTCACATTACAGACCCCACAGGAGAGCTTAAGAGGAACAGCAGCTCTGCTGCACTCACATACCCACGACATTCAGCTAATGGCTGCGAGGATTAAAGCTTGTTACAGCTTCTTGCAGACCCTAAACAGCCAAAATCCTTAAGTGATACAACACCTAAGCCGTTCTTAACACTGCTGCTCTGCTTGGGGTGGAAATCCAGCAGGAGAAAGCAATTTTAAAAGCAGGAGACAGATGAATAATGCAGTAAAAAGAAAGAGATGTCGGTAGGTGAACAAAGGAAGAGCTACTGGCTTTGGGGTTCTCATTAAGGAGGAAATCACAGAGGTCACACAGCCTCACACAAAATAATAAACAGCTTTGGAGATGTTAAAATGGGAGCCCTTTTGACACAGCAGCAGAACACAGCAAGGGACCTGATAATCTTAGGGGTTTTTTTTCCAGCCCTGATGATTTGCTGATTTCATAATGACCACATCAAACCTTGTCTCCTGGGACAGTTGTGCCATATGTGGAGCTCTGGGCTGCCAAAATTGTTGAGACAAAAGGTTAACAGGTGTAAAAAACTTCATGTAAAGCAGCTGGGGGAATGGTTGGACTTGATGATCTCCAAGGTCTCTTCCAAAGAAAATGTTTCTACACTTCTATGATACATAGCAGTAATTAGAGGACTCCACAATAGACTTCTCTTATGGAAGAAACAGAATCATGTAATTGCCTGGCTGGAAAAGTTCCTAAGATGATTGAGTCCAGCCATAACCTAACATCTCCCTGTGTATGACTGTTAGATCATGGCCCTAAGCACTTCCTTCAGACATCTTTGATATGCCTCCATGGATGGGTATAAAAGATGGGTGGAGATGACTCCCCCATTTGTTCTTTTGCCCAGTGACACTTTGGGTGAAGAAGTTTTTCCCTACTATTCAATCTCAACCTCTCCTGGTACAGCTTAAGGCCGTTTCCTCTTGCCCTGTCACTTCTTACACAGGAGAAGAGGGTAGCCCCCAACTGGCTCCAACTTCCTTCCAGGGAGTTGTAGAAAGCCAGAAGTTCACTCCTCACCCTCCTTTTTTCCAGGCCCCCAGCTCCCTCAGCCATTTCTCACAGGACTTATGTTCAAGACCCTTCAGCAGCCTCATTGCCCTTCTCCAGACACACTCCAGCACCTCAGTGTCCTTCCTGGAGTGAGGACTCCAAATCCCAACCCAGTACTAAAAGTGCAGCTTCACCAGTGCTGAGCACAGGGGCACAATCAGTGTGGTGGCCTTGCTGGCCACATTACTGCAGATCCAGGCCAAGATGATGCTGGCCTTCTTGGCCACCCAGGCATCTAGGAGGTTCCATCTGAATATGAGGGGAAACTTCTTTGGATCTGAGGGTGCTGGAGCACTGAAGCTGGCTGCCCAGAATGGTTGTGGAGTCTGCTTCTCTGGAGAGATTCCAACCTGCCCTGGCCATTGTGATCCTGGGCAAGCTGCTATGGGTGTCCTGCTTCAGCAAAGGGTTGGACTGGATGACCTCCAGAGGTCACTTCCAACCCCCACCATGCTAAGATTCTGTGATACTGAGGAGGCATTGCTAGGTCTAGAAGGAAAAAACCCATGCTGGTGGTGTTACTGCTGCCAAAATCCTTTAACAAGTCTAAGTGTTATTTTTACTTTTTTTCCCTAGGAATATTTAATCAGCATCAAATATTCATAGAGGGTAGATAATACTGAAATGACACCTTTAAATGATTAAAAATGTGCACCTCTCTGATAATGATTACCACATTATAACCTACAATACATTTTCATTAGGCACAAGCTCCAAGGTGATGCCAAGAGGAAAAAAAAATTTCAGAACACTGTGCTCTTTGTAAGAAAGTTCACATCCAAACCTCTGTCCTCAGGATGAAAAATGAGTGCTGGGGCGGTCAGTAGTAGGTAAGATGACAGATAGAATCAATCAGGTGCTAAGGTAAAGGAAGGAAAGGTCCAATCAGCTCAGTGATTACCCCAACTTACGCTCTGGATGGTTGACCTTGCTCTTAGCTTCTTCCTCTGTAATTAAGCAGCAGATAGCTTCACTCTCAGTCAGAGTTCCTCTCTAACAGGTTGAATACCTCTTGGACAAAAGACCACAGCTAATGGTGCTGGAGATTTAAAACAGACTGTGGATTTATATAGTGCTTTAAGAGGATATTAAGATAAAACAACTCTATTTAGGGTATCTTTGTGATAAAACAGAAGACTGGGGAGGGTGTTCATAGAAAGCTATGTTGGAAACCAATCCAATGACAAGAAGAACTAATCTCCCTCTCACCACAGAATCACAGACTGCATCAGGTTGGAAGGGACCCTTGAAGGCCTTGTCCAATGCCCCTGCACTCAGCAGGGACATCCTCCACTACATCAGATTGCTCAGGGCCCAATCAAGTCTGACCTTGAATGTCTCTAGGGATGAGGCCTCAATCGCCTCCCTGAGCAACCTGTTCCATTATTTCACCACGCACAACGTGAAGAATTTCCACCTCATGTCCAAATTATATCTACCCTGCTCCAGTTTCAAACCACTGCCCCTTATTCTATTGATAGAAGCCCTGGAACCATTCCAGGTCAGGTTGTCTGGGTCTCTGAGCAACCTGCTCTCATTGAAGGTGTCTCTGTTCACTGCAGGGAGGTTGGACTTTTAGGGATGAGGCTCAACTACATCTCTGGGCAACCTGTTCCAGTATCTCACCACTCTCAATGTGAAGAACTTCCTCCCAGTGTCCAAGCTAAATCTACCCTGCTTTGGTTTCAAACCATTGCCCCTTGCTCTATTGCCACAAACCCTTCTAAACAGAGAGGTGGCAGATACTCCACCCCTGGAAGCATTCCAGGTTGGGATGTTTGGGGCTCTGAGTGACCTGCTCTAGTTGAAGCAGGTCCTGTTGACTTCAGGGGTGTTGGACTAGATGACCTTTAAAGGTCATCTTCAAGCCAAAGACTCTGTGATTCCATGATTCTAAAATGTCCAACACTGTGGGGTTCTTTTCAGTGTCCTTGAGACAATGGCTGACTTACAAGTCTGCCAGCAGGTTGCTAAATGCCCACAGTGGTCAGACTGAATCACAGAATAATGGAGGCTGGAATAGACCTCTGAGATCAGGTCCAGCCTATGACCTAACACCACCACACTGAGGTACAGTGAGAGATTTGTAATGCAAGGAGAGGAGAAAGCTAAGGGCAGATGCATTCCTAGAGAGGGAAACTGCTGAAAGTTTCCAGCCAGAATGCTTACAGCCAGGGGAGAAGTGTGGAATTCCTCCATTGTCTCCCTCTATAAATATCAGCTGAGAAAACCCTACACTGATCAGAAAACTCCTCATGTCTGAGATAATCATCCAAAGGACTGTTACCATAGTGCCAGGAGCAGGATTATTGCTCTGTCATTAACCTCCTACAGAGGTAACTGGCTGGAGAACTGCCAGCTAGAGAGAATATCCTAGAAACATAGAATCATTAGACTCAACCAGGTGTTGAGTCACCATTCTGTAGACTATGTGAACTCGACCAAGAAAGATAGCATGCTTCAGGAGGCCTGACTTGTGCAGCTCCCTCATCAGATGGCCACTGTGCTCATTCCAGTCGGACAACAAGCGACAGGACAAGAGGAAATGGCATCAAGTTGTGTCAAGGGAGGTTCAGGTGGGATGTTAGGAAGAATTTCTTGACAGAAAGGGTTCTCAGGCACTGGAACAGGCTACTGTGCTAGTGTGAGCCTAGCTAGAATGTTTTGGTGAGAAGGATTAGATCACAGACTGTGAAAGAGAAACAGTGCTGATGTCTACTTCACTCATAGGGTTGCTGAGATGTATAAGAACAAGAATCCAAACATAGATAAGTCACTTCTGCTTGGGAGCCCTGGGCTGCACTTCGCTCTCTAGCCTCTCTGCTATCTCTCTGATTACTCCACTTTGCTTCCTAACCCCCTGGCCAAACCTCCATTCCTCCTTGTGACTGGGGTAAGCTTGAGAGGGGTGGGAGAAGGTGGAAGGGTGGTTGGGAGCCCCTCATGGGGACTCAGGTATCTGGGAGGAGAGTTGTGTTTCTGTATTACCTTTTACCTTGTCTATTTCTGTCTCTAACTGTATATACTGTAAATATCTGCTTGTAAATTGTGCTAGCTGTAAATATAAGCTTCATTCACATTTCCAGAGCTGGCTGAGTCTAGTCTGGGTGATTACCAAAGTGTGGGGGGTGCAGAGAACACCCAAACCATCACAGCTACCCAGGGAGGTGGTGGAGTCTCCATCCCTGGAGGTATTTAAAGGAGGCATGGATGTGGTACTGAGGAACGTGGTTTAGTGGCAGCAGTAGTGGTGAGATTGTGAACTGTAGGTGAGTGGTTGGACTTGATCTCAAAGGTCTCTCTCTTCCAGCCTCAACACTTCCATAATTCTATTTTTCTCCTATGCTGTTTTGCACTACATGGTAGAATTTGTAGCAGAATAAAGCCCTCCTGGAGACTCTCCAGGGACAGAAAATCTGGGAAAATAAGATATGGAAGTACTGGCTGCTCACAGTGTCCAGTCCACATGGGTATTAGTGCCAGCTGGCACAAACAGGAAAACAAAAGCCTGCAAAACTGTAGCCTTTGTGGGCAGGCATGGAACGAGGTGAAGCTTGCTTTTTGCCCAGCTCATCAAGCAGGGCTCATCATGCTGAATGTTTTCCTTCATACTTTGACAGATACTCTCCCTTCTACCTAAACCTCCTACTGTCCCTCTGTCAATACTCCACAGGGACAGGATAGCATCCAGAGGCACTTGGGCAGGCCAGAGAGGTGGAACAGGTGAATCTCAGGAGGTTCAACCAGAGCAAGTACAGAGGTCTGCACCTGGGCCAGAACAATCCTCACTGTCAATAGAGACTGGGGGGAGGAGGTGACAGAAAGCAGCCCTGTGGAAAAGGACGTGGGGGTGCTGATGAAGGAGAAGCTGGAGATGAGTAGACAATGTGAGACTGCAGCACAGAGGCCAATGGCAGCCTCAGCAGCAGATCCAAAGCAACACTGCCAGCAGATTCTGAGAGGGGATTCTGCCACTCTGCTCTGCTTTGTTGAGAGCTCACCTGGAGTGCTGCATCCAGCTCTGGACTCCTCAACACAGGAAGGACATGGATCTAATGAAGCAGCTCTGGAGGAGGCCACCAAAATGATCAGGGGGCTGCAGCAGCTCTGCTATGAGGACAGGCTGAGGGAAGTGTGTGTGGGTTGGGGGGGGTTTCAGCCTGGACAAGAGAATGCTCCAGGCAGACCTCATAGCAGCCTGCCAGGATTGGAAGGGGGCTACAAGAGGGCTGCAGAGAGACTGTTTTGCAAAGGCTGCAGGGACAGGACGAGGGCAATGGCTTCAAACTAGAGCAGAGCAGATTGAGATTGGATGTTAGGAACAAGTTCTGCACCAGGAGGGTGCTGGAACACTGCAATAGGTTGCCCAGGGAGGTAGCTGAGGCCTCATCCCTGGAGATATTCAAGGTGAGGCTAGATAGGGCTCTGGGCAACCTGTTCTAGTGGAGGATGTCCCTGCTGACTGCATAGGAGATATGACTGGATGAGCTTTGGAGGTCCCCTCCAGCCTAGGCCATGCTATGACTCTGTGATTCTGTAAGCCAGAAGGCAGTCCTAGCCTCAGAGAAGAGTTAAGAAGCAGTACTTGCCTCTATCAGTGTGCTCACCTTTTCAGAGCTTACTTGTGGCTACTTGAGCTTGGATGGCTCTGCAGAATGTATTTGATTACCTTTGGGAAACGGCATTTCCTATTTCAAAAGATCCCAGATTCCACTGCAGCAGTCTTATCTCTAAATTGTGCCATTCTGGCTCAGACACTGGAAACTGGGCAAATCTGATAGTGCTCCACAGTGCTCGAAAGTGGATGGCAAAGAAAGCTTCTGCTGTTTTCCTGATGTTACAAATGCCTTTGATCCCTGTTTCTTATTCACTGACCTCAACTCACAAACAACTGCAGAGAAAAAATACATCACCTAAAATATCTTTGGAGCATCATGGAGGCATGGGCTGGATTCCTAGAATTCTTCTGGACCTAAGTGTATGTTTTTTACAACTGCCTAAAAGGATATTGGAGCCAGGAGCAGGTAGGTGCCTTCTCCCTAGTAACAAGCGATATAAGACGAAATGGCCTCAAGTAGTGCAAGGAGAGGTTTAGGTTGGACATTAAAAGAAACTTCTTCCCTGAAAGGGTTCTCAAATGCTAGAGCAGGCTCCTGAAGGTGGTAGTTGAATGCTCATCCCTGGAGGTGTTTCAAAGAGGCAAAGACCAGTGCTGAGGGATGTGGTCTAGCACCAGCCTTGGAAGGGTTAGAGAATGATCTGACCTGATCTTAAAGCTCTTTTCAAACCAAAACTGATCTATCTATTCTAGGGTGTGTCTAATCAAACCATGTGAACAGCTCCCTCAGGTATAATGTGAAGGCCAGTGGTGATGCTCTGCACCTACAGGACTCACCTGCTAACCACTGCTCATCATCTGATTGATACCCGCCTGAACATGAGCCAGAAGTGTGCCTAGGTGGCCAAGAGAGCCAATGGCATCCTGGCCTGCATCAGGAATGGTGTGGCCAGCAGGAGCAGGGAGGTCATTCTGCCCCTGTACTCTGCACTGGTTAGACCACACCTCGAGTACTGTGTTCAGTTCTGGGCCCCCCAGTTTAGAAGGGACATTGAGATCCTTGAGCGTGTCCAGAGAAGGGCAACGAGGCTGGGGAGAGGCCTCGAGCACAGCCCTACGAGGAGAGGCTGAGGGAGCTGGGATTGTTTAGCCTGGAGAAGAGGAGGCTCAGGGGAGACCTTATTGCTGTCTACAACTACCTGAGGGGTGGTTGTGGCCAGGAGGAGGTTGCTCTCTTCTCTCAGGCAGCCAGCACCAGAACAAGAGGACACAGCCTCAAGCTGCGCCAGGGGAAATTTAGGCTTGAGGTGAGGAGAAAGTTCTTCACTGAGAGAGTCATTGGCTACTGGAATGGGCTGCCCAGGGAGGTGGTGGAGTCGCCGTCCCTGGAGCTGTTCAAGGCAGGATTGGACGTGGCACTTGGTGCCATGGTCTAGCCTTGAGCTCTGTGGTGAAGGGTTGGACTTGATGATCTGTGAGGTCTCTTCCAACCCTGATGATACTATGATGATCTAGGGAAGGACTTTTCATACGGGCTTGTAGTGACAGGACAAGGGGCAATGGTTTTGAGTCAGAAGAAAGGAGGTTTAGACTGTAGATTAGGAAGAAATTCTTTGCAGTGGAAGTGGTGAGGCACTGGCACAGGTTGCCCAGGGATGCTCCCTGCCTGAAGGTGTTCAAGAAATGTGTGGACATGGCGCTCTAGGATATGGTTTAATGGCTGAGGTGGTGTAAGGTTGCTGGTTGGACTCAATGATCTTAGGAAGTCTTTTCCAACCCAAACAGTTCTTTGAGTCTATGATTCTACCTCTCACGTAAAATAGGTAGCTAATAGCATGTCATGATGGCCTTTGGATCTGGCAATGGGGGGACAGCAAAGAGATCAGCTCTGTGAGAGCCAAATGCAGCAGGTGAGAGAAATCTTTCTAACATCCCACAGGAATTAGTTTAAATAATTTACATAATTCATAGAATCAGAGGATCACAGGATGATTTGGATGGAAAATACCTTAAAGATCATCTAGTTTCAACTCCCCTGCCATGGGCACGGGCATCTTCCACTAGCCCAGGTTGCTCAAGGCCCCATCCAACCTGGCCTTGAACACCTCCAGGGAGGAAGCATCCACAACCTCCCTGGGCAGCCTGTGCCAGTGTCTCCCCACCCTCACTGTTTGGTTTCTTTTGTGGCAGAGAAACCAGCTTGTCCTTGCCTCCATCTGCAGTGCAGGTATGCAGACAGGGGAAAAAAAATTCAAATTGTCTTTTGGATTAATCCTATCCCTTTCCCCTGATTTCTGGTTGCACATCAAACATCTGATAGAAACACATCTGCAAATGCTCTGCTCATCTCCTGAGACAGACTTATCAAAAGAAAACATTGAGAAAGCTTTGGTGGCTGCTGAGATAGAGGGTGCTACCCCTGTATTAATCCTGATGTGTGAATTTGAGCTTGGGGCTTGCCTAGAAAAGATAAAAAGCATCTGCCTTTGGCTCTGTTGCAAATGTCATTGTTTCTCAGGGCTCACACTGCTGACCCTGAGCCAGGTACATGCTGGGTGTTCATATCTGAGACACGTCAAGAACTGACTTGCCTTTGGTGAGGGGCAAGGTCCCAGGGATGCTGAGCTGATAAATGCTCTGGTTTGAAGCTTTGGGTTCTTAATTCTGCTGCTTTGTCTCTAAGCCACTTCTGACCTTGGGCTTCTGGGGGAAAATACTGTTATTTGTGTGCTAGAAAGAGCAGACAAACAGATCAGTGTGAGGAAAGACATCGGTAGTCTGCTGGAGTTTCTCTTGCCCTATTCATCATGTAACAGAATAGAATAGAATAGAATAGAATAGAATAGAATAGAATAGAATAGAATAGAATAGAATCAATCAGGTTGGAAGAGATCTCCAAGATCATCCAGTCCAACCTATCACCCAGCTCTATCCAGTCAACTAGACCATGGCACTAAGTGCCTCATCCAGGCTTTTACAGCTCATCTTCTAATGGGACAGAAAATGCAGGTAGGTGAGATGAAGCACTCAGAAGGACTCCCACAGACTGTTTTCCCCCGGACTCCAGGAAGAGTTTAGAAGTTCCATCTGGTGCAGCTTTGTGCAGGGTGGATGCAGTCTTGTGTGTCTGAAGTAGCTCATTGGTTAGCCAAATTCCTGACCCATCCTTTTCCACTCTCCACTTTAAAGCACTTTGGTTCCCTTGTTATTCAGGCTGCTGGCAATTACCCTGATTAAAAAGCCATCTGAGAGCTTCTAAGGTGGCAGCTTAAAGCTATTATGCTCCTGATGATGCAAGGGGGAATGCAGCCTGTTCTCAGAACGCATGAGCAGCGATGCAACGGTATGGTCAACCTCAGTGCCACAAAGAAAGGATGCAAAAGAAAGAAATACCTCGTGCTCTCCAAATACTTGTGACAAAAGCACCTCTGGGGAAAAGGATCTGGGAGTCCTGGTGGACAACAAGATGTCCAGGAGCCAGCAATACGTCTTTGTGGCCAAGAAGGCCAGTGGCATCCTGGGGTGCATCAGAAGAGTGCAGCCAGCAGGCTGAGGGAGGTTGTTCTCCTCCTCCTGCTCTCTACTCTGCCCTGGTGAGGATACATCCAGAATACTGTGGCCAGTTCTGGGCTCCCCAGTTCAAGAAGGACAGGGGCTTGCTGGAGAGGGTACAGCAAAGGGCTACAAAGATGCTGAGGAAACTGAAACATCTCTCTTGTGAGGAAAGACTGAGAGAATTGAGGCTTGTTAGCCTGGACATAGAATCAATGCTGATCAATACCTACAGGGTAGGTGTCAGGAGAATGGGACCAGGCTTTTTTCAGTGGTGCCCAGTGGCAGGACAAGGGGTAACAGGCACGAACTTGAACATAGGAAGTTCCATTTGAAAATGGGGAGCAACTTCCTTAAGGGTGACAGAGCCCTGGAACAGACTGCCCAGAATACTGGTGGAGTCTCCATCTCCAGAGCCATTCAAAGCCCACCTGGACACATTCCTGTGTGGCCTTCTGTAGGTGAACCTGCCTTGGGAGGGGGACTGCATACCATGGTCTCCAGAGATCCCTTTTGAGCCCTGCCATTCTGTGACACTTTTCTGTCAGTACAAACAATTCACTGTTGTCACCTTCATAGCAGCCAAACAAAGAGTACAAAGAAGCAGCTGGAGAGAGACAGACCCTGAAATTCCCACAGTCTTTCTATCTCTGCCACCTGTATGATGTTACAGGACAGAATTACAGAAAAAACATCAGGTTTGGGGCATGCAGGTGTTGATGAGAAGGTTGGATTTGATGATCTTAGAAGTCTTTTCCAACCATAACGATTCTCTGATTCTAGAACTCTCTGTTGGTGGAATTCTGGCAGGTTTAAACCTGCAGGAGTTACATATAGAAAATTTTCCTAATCTACAACCTAACCCTCCCTTGCCACAATTCCAGGCCATTTCCTCTCACTCTATCACCTAGGGAGGAGAGCCCAACCCCCACTTCACTGTAACCTGCTTTCAGGGAGTTGCAGAGAGCAATGAGGTCTCCACACAGCCTCTTCTTCTCCAGACTCAAGAACACCAGTTCCCTCAACTGCTTCTTATGAGACCTGCATTCAAGGCCCTTCACCAGCTTCATTCTCCTTCTCTGAACACACTCCAGCACTGCACATCTACAGTCAGGCAGTAAATAATGAAGCAGAAGACAATATAAAGTTTTGGTCAAGCCTGAAGCAGGCAGCCACTATCAGATGCAAGGCTGCAGCTAATTAAGCTGAAAGTCAGTTTGATTGAGGTTACCTGCACTCAATAAACTCTTTTATCTTCCCCATAGACCATACTAATTTTTACAAACAGCAGATATCCAATAACAGAGGAGTCTTCTTTCCTTTCATCCCTTTATCCATCCTATCTATCTGATATTCAGCCTTTGTACCTAAATCAACAGTAATTGTTTATGGGAGCATGAGAAATTTTTACTCCATTGATTTCCCATAGCAGGGAA
Source organism: Tricholaema leucomelas (assembly GCA_013400475.1). Taxonomy (NCBI): domain Eukaryota; kingdom Metazoa; phylum Chordata; class Aves; order Piciformes; family Lybiidae; genus Tricholaema lacrymosa; species Tricholaema leucomelas. The sequence continues at coordinate 601,163 of WAAF01010019.1, read as the reverse complement.
ATGCTATCTCAGCTCAAGGTGAAGAAGCTAAGAGGGTGAAAGGAATAATTAGAATAATCATGGAGGAATTATGAACCAGTTACATATAAGAAGTTGAAAGAGGTTCTTCTTCTCTCTCTCTACCCTTGTGAGCCCACAGCTGGAGGACTGGGGCTAGTTCTGGACTCTTCAGTTCAAGAGAGACAGGGAATTGCTGGTGAGAGTCCAGCAGAGGCTACAAAGGGGCCTGGAACATCTCTGCGAGGAGCAAAGACTGAGAGCTTTGGGGCTGTTGAGCCTGGAGAAGAGCAACCCCAGAGGGGATCTGAGCAATGCTCAGCAAGAGATAAAGGACCTGTGGGGGGCAAGAAGATGTGGAAGCTACAGGAAAAAGGGCAGCAGGCACAAACTGGAACCCAGGTGCTTCTATCTGAACATGAGGAGAAACTTAACTGTTGTGGGAGTGCTGGAGACCTGGAGCAGGCTGCCCAGAGAGGTTGTGGAGTCTTCTTGTCTGGAGAGATTCCAAACCCCCATGCCACTGTGACCCTGGGCAAGCTGCTGTGGGTGCCTTGCTTTAGCAGGGAGTTGGACTGGATGTACAGGACAATCATTTATCTGGTCCTGCTGGCCACACTGCTACAATCAGGATGCTGGTGGCCTTCTTGGCCACCTGGGCACACACTGTGGCTCATGGCTATCTGCTGACCAACAGTCCCAGGTCCTTCTCTGTTGGGCAGGTTTCAGTCACTTTGCTCCGAGCCTGGAACATTCATGACATTGTTGTTGTGACCCAAGTGCAGGACCCAGCACTTGGTACTGTTGGCCTCATCCCATTGACCTGATCCAGCCTGTCAAGCTCCCTCTGTAGAACTTCCCTGTCCTCCAGCATATCAAGACTTCCACCCAACTTGGTGTCATCTGCAATACATACCAAGGATGCCACAATCCCTTCATTCACATCACTGATAAAGACATTAAAGAGACCTCGCCCAGTACTGAGCCCTGGGGAACACCACTGGTGACCTGTCACCAACTGGATTTCAGTCCACTCCCATCAGTCTCTAGGCTTGGCCACCCAGCCAGTTTGTTACCCAGTGAAGTAGCCTCTGATCTAAGCCATGAGCTGCCAGTTTCTCTGGAAGAATGCCATGGGAAACAGTAGCAAAGGCTTTCCTAAAGTCTGGGTAGACAAATGATCTGAAAACAATGAAACTGAAGAAACCAAAGAAAACCCAAAGGAGCTCAGAGGGTTTAATGGGGTAGCTGAATTCTGCTTTCTGATACCATGACCAAATGATTCTCCCTTGCTTTCAGTAGCTATTATTTATTACTGCAAGGTCAGAGAGAAAAAAAAAGGTATTGAACACTGATAAATCTGTGAACTTTGTTGGCTGGTTTCATTTTGTTATAAGTAATAGCCTCCAGAGTAAAAGAAGTGGGTGTGATGCTGCTGCAGTGATCTCCTGCAGACAGGAAAAACAAAAAGAGACCTGAGGAACACTCGCTACGTGCTCTGCTCCTAGGGAGGCTGCAGGATTTGCTCAGTGTGCTGGTTGGAGGCTAATTGGAATATTTACTGAGAGAAATTAAATCCTTAGCTGTGAGAAGAAAGAAAGAAAAACAAAATAGTAACCTAGACCCCTCATTTTTCTGCTGAGAAATGCAACTAGTCAAATTATAGATAAGACACTCACTTCTCACACACAGCTCTCAGTTCTGCTCCTTCTTTCTGGTGGTCTGGTCTCTGTGGCTGTATCTGACTTAACTCTTTAATCAGACCTAACCCTTTTTCCTCTAACCTCCTTGTCATCTTTTTTGACATCTCACCTCAGATCTCTCCAGATTTATCATGTGAGATATAGGTGAGCTGATCTGGTTATTTCTGAAGGGAGGGAAAGCAGGGCAGAGGAGGTTTGGGTCAGGAGCCTCCTGGCACTCTGATTTTCTGGGAGGGATATTGTGTTTCTGTATTACTTTTAACTTGTATATAACTGTAAATATTGTGTGTGTATAAATATATATATGCTTGTAAATTCTGCTAAGATGTCAATATAGCTTCACTCCTTAACTTCCAGCTGGCTGAGTCTAGTCTGGGTGATTTTATTGTGTATGGGGGTGGGTGACTCCTAAACCATCACACTCAGGAAAAGGGAAACAGATGAGAACCAGCACTGGAATGGACTCAGCTGAAGCTGGTGACACGCACACTAATGGCTCTGAGAGGAGAGAGCAGGGCAGGATACTTAATCCTCAGTGTCAGGAAGCAATTAAATCTACAAATTGCCAAATTATGTCTGCAAATGCTCAAAGGCAAGGAAAAGCAATAACCATTAACCATCTCAGAAAGCAATTCTTCCCTCCCTCTTTCTCTCTCTCCAGCTTTTCCTGGGTATTCCCAAATGGTAGCATTTTCAGAAAGGAGCAACTCCAGTTACCTTAATGCCACACTAAGTGACAATGATCTCCTCTACACTTTCCTTAGCCATCCCTGAATGTCAGGCTGTGAGACTGGACACTGTTTAACGCACTCACAGCTGCCATGACAAGAAAATTTAGATGATAGAATCAAGGAATGGTAGAAGTGGGAAGGTGTGCACAGACTAGCAGGGACTCCACAGGATTCAGTGTGAATTCAACTGGAGATGTTTATTGTTGGCTTTGCCTCTGTTTATATAGGCTTGAGCACAGAGCACGTGCTTACACAGTAGCATAACCTAGGCAAGTACAGCCCAGTATTTTACATACATCATGCCTTGTTTTTCCCAGGGCCAGATGTCCCACTGTCTTTCCTCCCCCGTGAAAGGCATCCTGAAGCTGTGGAAATGAAGGTCAAATGCTTACACACTGCTAGTTATTATTCTCTCTTACACTGCATTCCCACAGGAAGGGACCTCCCAAAGCAGGGGCACCTAGGATAGGTCACACAGGAATGCATCCAGATGGGTCTTGAAAGTCTCCAGAGAAGGAGACTCCACAATCTCTCTGGGCAGCCTGCTGCAGGGCTCCAGCACCCTCACAGTGAGAAAGTTCTTCCTTGTGTTGAAGTGGAACTCCCTATGCTTGTATTAATTGCTTGCCCTATCACAGGACACCACTGAAAAGAGCCTGGCCCCTTCTTGACACCCATCCTGCAGATCAGTTATTTTTTTTGGAGGAAGTAACACTCAAGAATGAAAAGGGAAAGCAAATGATCAAATGCAGGGAGGGGGCAAGGGAAAAAAAAGTAAATGAAAAAAAAGTAATTTCCTGATCTAATTGTTAAAATAAACTAATCAAAGATTAGGATATTTCCAGGGCACAGGACCCTCTAGTGTTAAACTAAATGCTTCTGGGCTTTCTTGCCCTCAAAGGGGAGGTGATGCTTGCCAGATAGTTATCATCTTCCATAAAAAAGAAAACTAAAGAATAAAAAACATAGAATCACAGAACAGTTTTGGTTGGAAAAGATCTCCATGATCTTTGAGTCCAACCATCGACCTGAGACCACCACAGCCACTAAGACATGTCCCACAGTGCCACAGCCACAGGTTTCTTCAACACTTCCAGGGATGGAGGCTCCACCACCTCTCTGGACAGCTTGTTCCAATCTCTGACCACTGTTGCAACAAAGAAATTTTTGCTCATCCTCAACCCTCCCCTGGCAAAATTTCAGGCCATTTCTTCTCCTTCTGTAATCTGATACTAGGGATCAGAGCCCATGCCCCAGCTCACTGCAGCCTCCTTTCAGGGAGCTGTAGAGAGCAGTGAGGTCTCTCTTAAGCCTCCTCTTCTCTAGCGTATACACTCCCAGTTCCATCAGCTGCTGCTTCCCAACCCTGTTCTCCAGACTCTTCCCCAGCTTTGTTGCCCTTCTCTGGGCCTTCTCCAGTACCTCAATGTCCTTGGATTGAGTGGACCAAACTGAAGCCAGTATTCAAGGTGCGGCCTTGGCAGTGTCAAGTACAGGAGGACAATCTCTGCCCTACTCCTGCTGGCCACACCATTGCTGATCCAGGCTGGGATGCTGGTGGCCATCTTGGCTACCTGAGCACACTGCTGGCTCATCTTCTGATGGCTGTAAATCTTTGCTGCTGGGCAACTTTCCAGCCACTCTGCCCCAAGCCTGAAGCATTGCTGGGAGTTGTTGTGACAACAATACTCCTTAGGAGCCTTTTCTGACACATTTCCCTCAGGTCTAAGACCTGAAAGGCTGCTGAATCGATGAAGGGGTTGTTGTAAAAGCCTTCTGCACAAGAAAAAAATCACCAAACCTGATTAATTAAACAAAAAATCATCTCCAACTGTCAATAAACAGTCATTGCAACCTCACCAGAACAAATGGCTCCATTCTTCCCAAGCAATGCTGATCCCTGGCATATTTATTATGCTCTAATACATCACACTGGCAAGCTGCTGGAAGGAAGTGAAGAAAGATCTTTCCTAGAAACATTTGATGGATCCTTCACCAGCTCCTGTTCTGCTTTGGAGCATCCACGTGGTCAGTGACATTGCAGAAAGAGCAAGCAGAAAGAAAGCAAACAGAGGAATGGACCCTGCATGAGCGTCACAGCCGCCAGTCTCACTGGTGCCCTCGAGGCCTGTGCCATTGGGGCTTAAAATAAAGCAAAAATAACATTTCCTCATTTGGGTCAAAGCTCTCAGAGGTGTTTTTGGCAACTAGAGGCAGAAATCAGTTGTTCACCAATTTAGGCTCAAACCAGTTTTGATAATCATGCAAGTTAAGGATGCCAAATGACTGTGCTTTGCCTATCCCATTTCAGTTGGCTTCCTGAACTCCTTCTGTGGTTCCCCAAGTGTTGTCACTCCAGAGCCTGTTGGACTTTCTGAGCTGTGCAGACGAGGGAAAATTCAATGTAAGAGGAATAATTTAAAACTAAACACACACACACACACACATACACACAGAGTATCACTGCTGAGAAGGATTCTGCCTGTTTCAGCATGGTTTGGGGGCTTTTGGTACTTTCAAGATTTTTGGAACAGTGCTTCTCATAGGATCATGGAATTGTTTTGGTTGGAATAGACCTCTAAGATCATCAGGTCCACACATCAACCCAACACCACCACAGACATTAAACCATGTCCCACAGTGCCATGGCCACAGGTTTCCTGAACACCTCCAGGGATGAGGACTCCACCACCTCCCTGGCAGCCTGTGCCAATGCCTGATCACTCTTCCAGCAAAGAAATCTCTGCTCATCTCCAACCCTGGAGATGGCACAATTTCAGGCCACTTCATCTCATCCTACCACCTGACACTGGGGAGAAGAGACCAACCCCTCCTCACTGCAGCCTCCTTTCAGGGAGCTGTAGGGAGCAATGAAGTCTCCCCTCAACCTCCTCTTCTCCAGATTCAACAACCCTAGCTGCCTCAGCTGCTCCCCACAAGACCTGTGTTTAAAGCCCTTCATCAGCCTTGTTGCTCTTCTCTGGACACACTCCAGCACCTGCACATCTATAGTCAGGCAGTAAACGACGAAATGGAAGACAATAAAAGCTTTGGTCAAGTCCGACACAGGCAGCCACTATCAGATGCAAGACTGCAGTTAATTAAGCTGAAAGTCAGTCTGATTGAGGTTACCTGCACTCAATAAACTCTTTCATCTTTTTATATCCTCCTCAGTCCTGTTCTCCAGACCCTTCCCCAACTTTGTTGCCCTTTCTCTGGACCTGCTGCAGCATCTGAGTGTCATTCTTGGAGTGAGGGGTCTAAAACTGAGCCCAGTATAGCTTTTCTGATCTGAAGAATGCCTTTGTAACACAACAGCTGCACCTACAGACTTTAATACAGAGATTATTTTAATTCAGATTCTGCTGGGAATCTGCTGCACTCTCAGCAAGGGAGTTAATCTCCCTCATTCACTTTATTGCTTAGTAACTTGGAATCAGAAATGGTCATTTATATGTCATAGACTCATAGAATGGTTTGGGTGGGAAAGGACCTTTAAAGGTTATCAACCCCCCTGCAGGTGGCCCAGACATCCTCAATCTTCTTATGGGAAGTGTCAGTATGCTCTTTGCTATGATTCACTTATTTCTGTTGGATATGCTTTACACTGACTCACTGAACATCTTCCTTTCAGTACTTGCACCTTTTCATCATACTGCAGTAGTCAGAGCTGTTTTGGTTGGAAGAGACCTTTAAGATCAAGTGCAATCATTAACCCAGCACTGGCAGGTCACCTCCAAACCATGTCTGTCAGCACCATATCTCCACAGCTTTGAAAGCCTTAGCCTAACTTTTTCTCCTGACTCCTAATAGACATTTAAGAAGTTGTCCATCAGAGAACCCTTCCAAGCTGCAACAATAAAGACATGAAAATTATTTCTTAGACTTAGTCTAACTTATTCCCCTTCCTCCTACTAGACATTTAAGGAGTTGTCCATCAGAGGGCTCTCCCAAGCTGCAGTAATAGACATGGTAATGACTTCTTAGACTTAGTCTTATTTTTTTCTGCTGACTTCTATGAGACATTTAAGGAGTTGTCCATCAGTGGACTCCCTCAAGTCGCCTTTTTAATCCTTGGGCAAACAGAAGAGGAGGTAAATAAGTGACTGCAAGCCTTGGCCTATATTGAAGAATAAAAACCAATTATGGTTTATTTTTCCTTCAAAAGCACTTCTATTTGCTCTCAGAATTAAAACAGAAAGGAAAGTCCCAAACTTGCTTGTGCTTGTGAATCAGCTAATCCCATGAGCTGCACAGCAGAGTGGCTTAGAACAGAAAAGAGAGTGAAAAAGGAAGAGAAAAATCTGAGAATGATGAAATTCCATTTCTCTTCCTCTGCCATCTGTGGCATGTCTTTTCTTGGCCAGCAATTCACAGATTCCAAGTCATTACTAGGTTGAGCAGTTGACTGAAGGGGCCATGCTGGGAGGCTGCTCCTGCTGCTTTAATCAATCTAAGAAAGGACAAGGAGCAAGCAGCTCGGCACACCCTGAAGTGCTGCTGCACTGTTTACCTTCGGTCCTGCTAGCAAAGTCAATCAGCTTCTGCAATTCTGCAGCTTTACAAGAGGGAGATGGAAGAAAATCTGTACTGCCTCCTAGCCGCTGAGCTTCAAGGCACAGTGAGAGCGCCAAGAGGCCATTCCCTTTGCCACTAAAACAATTCTGTGCCAGCAGACTGGGGAAAGGGACTGCCTGCTCACAGGGGGAGGTGGCATTGCTTGTGCCAAGCAGGTGGAATCTAACACATGTGCCCTTTATTGTCCTTTCTTTATTTTCCTGCTTCCTTACTCTGGGTTTGAAGCAGCTCCATTGCCACTCAAACCCACAGCTACTGAGGTCAGAAGAATCTGTCTCAAGAACTTCTTTTCCACCAGTTTTGCTTTTGCAGACATGCTCATATTTTTCAGGCCGTGTGTGCCATGTCACAAACTTTCCTCTAATACACTGACTACAAAACCAGGAGGTTTTCCTCCAAGCTTTCATCATACCATGGTAGAGTCACAGATTTCCCAGCAAGAGTGGTCAGGGATTGGAATGTGCTGCCCAAGGAGGTGGTGGAGTCACCAACCCTGGGTGCGTCTAAAGGTGTTTTGGATGTGGTGCTTAAGGCTATGGTTTAGAGTGAACCTTGCAGAGCAGAGTTCTGGGTTGATCCTGAGGGGCTTTTCCAACCTGAGTGTTTCTGTGATTCTGTGATTTGGTTTTGTTGAAAAAGGCCTCTAAGATCCTCCAGACCAACCATCAACCCAACACCAATGTGGCCATTAAACCATGTCCCCAAGTGCCATGTCCACGCTTTGCTGAACACCTCCAGGGCTGGTGACCCCAACACTTTCCTGGGCAGCCTGTTCCAATCCCTGACCACTCTTGCAGCAAAGAAATTGTTCCTAATGTCCAACCTAACCCTCCCCTGGCACAAGTTCTAGCCCTTTCTTCTCATTCTATCATCTGATACTAAGAGAAGAGACCAACTCTCACCTCACTGCAACCTCCTTTCAGGGATCTGTAGAGAGTAGTGAGGTCTCTCCTGAACCTACTCCCCCAGTTCCCTCAACAGCTGCTCACCAGCCCTTTTCTCCAGACCCTTCACCAGCTTTGTCGCCTTTCTCTAGCCACAGCTTTGGCTGTGTAAACCTGCCCTAAACTTCAGGAAGTGCCCTTGCTGAGCAGAGACTGAGCTGGGAAGTCAAATTCCTGAGGAGGATTAGTTCTTTTCTAGCTCAAAACCAAACAACTACTATCAGCTCTATTCAAACAGTGGAGACAAACTGCTGAAGCAAAGAAACCTGAAGAGTGCAGTGACACTACCAGAACTTCACTCTGCAACTGCTGAACCAGATTCTTCTTCCTGAAGAATCTCTTGGCACCTCTGTCCTGTTTTAGGATGGTAGGAATCCATGGATATTACAAGAGGGCTCATACTCAATTCTAAGTTCCAAGATCCAAATCCTCTGCCATGGGAGAAACATTTTCAGCTTTTCTTTGCTGCTTTTTGCAGGGAATACTAAATGGAATTAATACAGAATTAATAACATTTTTATCTCCCAATGTGTCTAATTTAGCTAGAGGTTGGTAGGTGACTCTTTTACTACTATTATCCATCTGGAATTTCCAGACACATCCTTTCCTTCTGCTCTGAATTTCTGGAAAGGAAAAGAGAAAATATAGCCTCTGAGTCCAAACTGCAGCCAGCTCTCCTGAAATCACACTGTGAGCTCAATGCATGGTACATTCTAGTTGAAGAAGAAAAACTAATTGCAGGAATGTGGAAAGACAAAGGAGCTGAAAATCCAGTTCTGGCTGTCCCCATGGGAGTGTTAAAAATGAGTCCAGAATGGAGATTCAGCCTCTCTGTAATCATTAGAAAATAATCAGAGTACTGGAATCTCTTTGATGTGTTTCATTTCTAAAGTGACAATGGTGCTGGAGATGCTGCTGTGACATGTTTAGATAAAGGTTCATTTAGTGGAGCAGAATCATTTCTTTAAGAGACCCAAAAAGCTTCCTGCTAAGTGGCTCTGCTGTAAGTAAAATAGAACTCACCTTTCCTTCAGAAACCAGAGCACAGATCTAGGCTCTGGAGAACAGGTCTCACAAGAAGCACCTGAGGGAACCAGAGAAAAGGAGCCTGAGGAGAGACCTTCTCACTCTCTGCAACTCTCTGAAAGGCTGTTGCACTGAGGTGAGTGTTGGTCTCTTCTCCATAGTAACAGATTCACAAATTCAGACACCTATTTTTATGCAAGGATTGATTCTGATCCCTCTGAAGGCCAAATGACCTGGCAGAGGAGAGGCTAAAACCAGCAGATGTTATCCTGCCTCCTCTGGGATTATTTTGATTATCACAGAAACGAAGAATACCTTGGGTTAGAAAAGACCCTCAAAAAGCCTCTTGTCCAACCTCCCTGCAGTGAGCAGGGACACCTCCAACTAGATGAGGTCGCAAGTGATAGGACAAGAGGAAGCAGCTTCAAGTGTCCCAGGTGAGGTTTAGGTTGGATATTAGAAGAAACTTCTTCCTTAAAAGTGTGACCAGTCTCTGGAACAGGCTTGGAGGTCATTGACTCCTCATCCTTGGAGGTATTTAAAAGCCATGTAGATATGGTGCCGAGGAATACGGTTTGGTGGTGACCTGGCAGTACTTGGTTAATAAGCAGCCTTGATGATCTTAAAGGTCTTTTCCAACTGAAACTCTTCCATGCTGTGCCAGCACCAATTCAAAAGTTAAGCACTTTCAATTTGGGCTGTGGGTCTTGCTTTGAAAAGTTTGCAACTAACCACTCTCTGTCTGGTCTCGTCTCAAAATTTAGGCCAGAAGCACAGAGCCCTGATGTTCTGAATTGTGGCAAGGGCTTGAAAATGCTCTCAGGAAGGGTCCTCTTTCTGTTTCCTACAGAAGGAAGTTAACTGGGTTTACAAGGTAAATTCTAGGTTGTAAGTGTGTCCTGCAATTTGAGGTTGATGAGATCTGCTTTTCCCACTGACTGCTTTGTAATGATATAAATAGATCCATTTTTTTCATGCCAGCAGTTGCAGCTAATTCATGTTAACAGGGAGGTTAACTACAGTAGTGGATTCTTTATCATTATTCCAAGAGTTTCATCCCCAGGCCATGGCAGAGTTGTTGCCCTGAACTAAACATGTTTTGCTACTTGTAGTGGCTCCTCACTCCTGCAGCCAGAAGGTTAATTGCCTGGTTTACAATGTTTAACATCCCTGTAATTGCAAAGTAATTATGTTGGGTTCAGCTGACAAACAATAAATTCTGCAGGGGGAAAAAAAAAGTTCAGTACCATGGAAGACTTCTAACATTGGCTGTTCTCAAGGAACAACTGCACTCTTAGAGCAGGAGTTCCTATCTGGAACAGTATCCAGTTATGGGCCCCTCAACACAAGAAGGATGTGGAACTGCTAGAGCAGGTCCAGAGGAGGCTACGAAGATGAACAGAGGGCTGGAGAACCTCCCCTACAGGGACAGGATAAGAGAGTTGGGGCTGTTCAGCCTGGAGAAGGGAAGGCTCCATGGAGACCTTAGAGCAGCCTTCCAGGGCTGAAGTGGGCTACAAGAAAGCTGGGGAGGGACCCACCTTTTCCTCCCTGGAGGTGTTCAAAGCCAGGCTGGATGGGGCCCTGAGCTAGTGGAAGGTGTCCCTGCCCATGGCAGGGGAGTCTGAACTAGACGACCTTTAAGGTCCCTTCCAACCTAAACCATTCTAGGATTCTAAAATGGATCTTTCAAACCCACTCCAATGTGTGCTTAAAGACTCAAATCCTGTCATACATAGATCCTTTCTTCCCATATGCAGAGCTCTTTGCCAAGATAGAGTTGGCTGCTTTCTATGTATCTGCTGTGAAGTACATGGAATCAGTGCTGCCCAGGCTGCTCCTGATAATCAAGGGAGTCCTGCTTTCTTCAGACCAAGAGGGACACTGGCAGGAACAAAGAGTGCAATTCCTTCCTGGGTCAAAGTGAGGTAAACCCAATCTAGAAATGGTCCTGACTTTGGAATTGTATCCAGCTCTTCTTACACAAAGGCAAGTAGATGTCATATAAAGAACTTCTCTTAAGGAAGAGGAACTAGAGATCATTAATCTTATCAATGCTTATAAATATCTAAAGGGCAAGGGTCAAGACGATGGGACCAGACTCTTTCAGTGGTGCTCAGTATCAGGGCAAGGGGTCATAGGGACACAGTGGAATCCAGGTGCCATCTGAACATGAGGAGAAACTTCTTTGGTGAGAGGGTGCTGGAGGCCTGGAGCAAGCTGCCCAGAGAGGTTGTGGAGTCTGCTTTTTTGCAGAGATTCCAAACCCACCTGGCCCTTGTGACCCTGGGCAACTGCTGCGAGTGCCTTGCTTTAGCAGGACTAGATGATCTCCAGATCCCCTATAATGCTGAGACTCTGGGACTATGTGATAAAAGGAGTGGAATGTACAGCAGACATCAGCATCACTCCCAAAGCATCATCACATACCAACCATGGATTTTCTTTTTTTAGAGAAACACAGTCAGCATTTTGTCAATGAGCTAATCACACACAAACACACACACATACACACACATTCATCTGTGCCACTGATCTGCAGCTTCCCAGGTGCATTCCCAGCCCTCTAGTACCACTGTCCCCTGTAGTTATTTTTTTTTCTATGAGTGTTCTTGCATTTTCAGCAGCTGCTAAATGGGTTTGGCACTTTTTACTCACAAACACTAGAGGAAAGTTGAATCCTTGGTTAATTGGCATAATGATGATTACAAGAGTGCTGCTTTTGTGAAGGAAACAGATAGTCTGAGTTAAAGACTAGCAAAGCCTTGAATAAGCTGGGGCAAATCACATCTTGGACTGCATCACAAGAAGCATTGCCAGCAGATCCAGAGAAGTGATCTGTCACTTTATTCTGCTCTGGTGAGACCTCACCTGGAGTACTGTGTCCAGCTCTGGAGCCCTCAATATAGTAAGGACATGAATCTGATGGAGCAGGTCCAGAGGAGGGACAACAAAATGATGAGGGGGCTGGAGCAACTCTGCTACGGGGACAGGCTGAGGGAGATGGGGGTGTGCAGCCTGGAGAAGAGGAGGCTTCAGGGAGACCTAATAGCAGCCTGTCAGCACATGCAGGGGACTACATGAAGGCTGCAGAGGGACTGCTTGCAAAGGCCTGCAGGTTCTTTACTATGAAGGTGGTGGAACACTGCAACAGGTTGCCTAGGGAGGCAGTTAAGGCCCCATCCCTGGAGATATTCAAGGTGAGGCTGGACAGGGCTCTGTGCAACCTGATCTAGTACAAATGTCCCTGCTAACTGCAGGGGGGTTGGACTGGATGAGCTTTGGAGGTCCCTTCCAGCCCAGCCCATTCTATGACTCTATGATTCTATACCCATTACTTAGATAGTAGGCTGGCAGTGATTGTTGTCTTTAGGAGAAGAGAAAGCAGAAAGGAAAGATTTTAGTGAAGCTTGAAGAAATAGCAATCTGACCAGCAGAATCACTACTGATTACAGAAACAAATGGTGTCAATTAAAGCAGCCTGTCAGCTTCCATTAATTCTGATGCACTATCAATGTGCTAACTACCAAGGGCTTTTTCCTGAGGAATAACCCTGGTGGATCAGAAAGCCTTGGTCTTCCTGCCATGCAAAGCCCTCCAGCCACAGGCAGTTTCTCACAGAGAGAAAAGTGACAAGTTAACAGAGAGACAGATTCTCCCCATTACTGTGGGCATCTTCTTTCCAAGGCTGTGTGGTGTGCTTGCAAGTATTTACTAGACATAACAGCAGCAAACTTAGGTTCTGTTTTGGAAAGGTCTCTTCTGGACAGGAAGAATTTCAGAAGGTCTTTGACACTGACAAACCAGATAGAATGGGAGCTTTAGGATGGATACGTGGAAAAATTCTTTGTTGTAAGAGTGGTCAGGCATTGAAACAGGCTGCTCAGGGAGATGCTGGAGTTCCAGTCCCTGGACGTGTTCAGGAAACCTGTGGCCATGGCACTGTGGGACATGGTTTGCTGGCCATGGTGGTCTTAGCTTGACAACTAGGCTCAATGATCTTAGAGGTCTTTTCCAACCAAAACCAATTCTATGTTTCTATGATTTTATATGATTTTGAAGCTGCATGAACACAATGGATTTGGTATCATGGTTTAAAATTGTAAAGCTTATGTCCCACTTAGTAGAATTAGGTGGCAGGATGGAAAACAAAAGAGATAATGAAGAGGTAAAACCCAAGCATCTAAAAAAGAAGGTAGCAATTTAATTTGAAGTAACAGAAAGTACAGAAAATAAATCAAAATAATCTAGTTGGTAGTGTGCATAGAGGAGTTTATACTGCTAGATGCAACACAACAACAGCAACACCAGGACAACTCTCTTTATGTCACTCCAGTATATGAGCAATTCTCCCAAGCTCTGCCTCCTCAGTGGGAATTAACCAAGTCTTCTTATCTCTGATGGAAGAGAATTATATTGACAGAAGGAGCCTTTAACACTGAATTCTTCTACAAACTGTTTCAATACACTCACTTGGAATCATTGAATCAACCAGGTTGGAAGAGACCTCCAAGGTCATCCAGTCCAACCTAGCACCCAGCCCTATCCAATCAACCAGACCATGGCATTAAGTGCCTCATCCAGGCTTTGCCTGAATACCTCCAGGGACAGCAACTCCACCACCTCCCTGGGCAGCCCATTCCAATGCCAATCACTCTCTCTGCCAACAACTTCCTCCTAAGATCCAGCCGAGACCTCCTCTGCCACAGCTTGAGACTGTGTCCCTTTGTTCTGTTCCTGGTTGCTTGGCAGAAGAGCCCAACCCCACCTGGCTACAGCCTCCCTTCAGGTAATTGTAGACAGCAATGAGGTCTGCCCTGAGCCTCCTCCAGGCTGCACACCCCCAGCTCCCTTAGCCCCTCCTCACAGGGCTGTGCTCCAGACCTTNCTGCACTTGGTCTTGTTCAATCTCATCCCATTGGCCTCTGCCCACCCATCCAGCCTGTCAAGGTCCCTCTGCAGGGCTCTCCTACCTTCCAACAGATCAACACCTGCTCCTAGCTTGGTGTCATCTGCAAACTTACTCATGCTGGACTCAATCCCCTCATCCAGGTGACCAATAAAGATACTGAACAGGACTGGGCCCAGCACTGATCCTTGGGGGACACCACTAGTGACAGCTGCCACCTGGATGTGGCACCATTCACCACCACTCTCTGGGCCCGGCCCTCCAGCCAGTTCTTGACCCATATCAGAGTGAATCTGTCCAAGCCATGAGCTGCCAGCTTTGCTAGGAGCTTGTTGTGGCAGATGGTGTCAAAGGCTTTGCTGAAGTTCAGGTTGACCACATCCAGAGTGTGCTCCACAAGCAGCTCCCTGGGCTACTGGGCTGCTAATCAGTCTTCCTGCCTTCCTACAAAGTTCTGCAGATATGTATAAATCACTCAACTTCTCATCTCACTTCCAGTGACTGCTACAATATCAGGTTGGCATCTGCCATACACTGACCAGTCTCTTGGAGGGGAGACATTGTTTCATGGCTTAAAGCTACAAAAGTGCCACAAAGATGATCAGACCTATGGGGACAGGCTGAGAGAGTTAGGGCTGTCCAGTCTGCAGAAGAGAAGGCTCTGGGTAGACTTTATAGCATCCTTTCATTGCCAAAGGGGGCCTACAAGAAAGCTGGGGAGGACTTTTTACAAGGGCTTGTAATGACAGCACGAGAGGCAATGGTTTGGAAGTTGAACAAGGTAGATTTACATTGGACAGAAGAAGGAAGTTCTTCACAATGAAGGTGATAAAGCATTGGAACAGGTTGTTCAGGGATGTGGTGGAAAGATCTCTGAAGACATTCAAGGTCAAAGTTGATGGGGCCCTGGGCAGCCTAATTTAGTTGAGGGTGTCCCTGCTTACAGCAGGGGGGGTTGGACAAGATGACCTTCAAGGGTCCCTTAAAACTAGAAGCATTCTTTGATTCTGTGATAACCAAAATAGTCCCAGAGTGGGAGAGCAACCTCTGCAAGCACATATGGCCTTCAGAGGGACCAGAATCAATTCATGCATAAAAACAGATACCACAGCTGTATTTCCTACCCCTTTGTCCTTTTTTTTTTGAGTATAAACAACATTTCTGACTAAGGAGGAGTCTTATTCTGCACCAGTGACAGCTCAAACTGATGACAAGTTATCCAAGAGAAGGTTTCAGCATCAGGAGCCAAACTGCAGGATGGGGCAGGTAAAACCCAGCAACTGGTGAATAAAGAGATAAAAACAGCATAAAAAATGATCACTTCTAAAATGAGAGCAGCACAAGTTTGGGATGACAGTAATGGGGACCCCATATGTAGACTATCTTCCTTTCATTCTTCAGCACAGATGAACATCCGCCGAAGGAAAACTGGGCAAGGACTACATAAAGGATGTGTGTTCAACACACTGTCATTAAGCATAACAAAAAGAAACTTCTGGGAAGGTTAATGGACTGTAAAAGAATATGACCTTCTTCTTCCCTTCCTTGAACCAGTAGACTACCCACACTACTGCACATCAAACATGCTACATAGGCTGCCAGTTCTCATTGTGAAGGCCAACTGCCCCTCAGAGATGAGTGTTGGCCTGTTTAAAGCAGATGGTATCAAGGTGAGTGGCGTGGTTGACAAGACTGAAGGACAAGATGGCACCTAGGGGGACCTGGCCAGGCTGGAGAGGTGGGCAGAGAAGAACCTCATGAGATTCAACAGTGCAAAGTGCAAGGTCCTGTGTCTGGGTCAGGGCAATTGCAGATATCAATCCAGGCTGGGGTATGGTGACATTGAGAGCAACACTGCAGGAAGGGAACTGGGGGTGCTGGTGGGTCAGAAGCTGGATATGAGCCAGCAATGGGCACTTGCAGCACAGAAGCCTAATGGCAGCTTGGGCTGCATCAAATGAAACATGGAAGGCCATTCCCCTCCCTGATCAAAGTATGCACCTGCCACCAAGAACGTGGGACTGGCACTGTGATAATTGTGAGATGCATGCAGGGAATGGCAATAGCTCTTCCTCCCTCTCTCTCTCCTTTTCCCTCTCCTTTTTCTTCCAGCTTTGTCTCTCCTCTGTTCCAATCTAATAAAACAAACTCCTCAGCTGTTTGGCTCAGTTCACCTTTATTTACTCCAAGACAATTTCAGTTTGAGCATAAACCTCCTTGCTGACCAGGGTTGGTACAGGATAACCAGGTTAAAACATCTGTGTCCAACACTGCAGGTCTCAACACAGGAAGGACATGGACCCGATGGAGCAGGTCCAGAGAAGGGACATGAAAATGATCAGGGGGTTGGAGTAGCTCTGCTATGGGGACAGGCTGAGAGAACTGGGGCAGGGGGGGTCAGCCTAGAGAAGAGAAGGCTCCAGGCAGACCTCATAGCAGCCTGCCAGGACTGGAAGGGGGCTACAAGAAGGCTGCATAGAGACTGTTTACAAAGGCCTGCAGGGACAGGATGAGGGCAATGGCTGCAAACTAGAGCAGAGCAGATTGAGATTGGATGTTTGAAACAAGTTCTGCACCAGGAGGGTGCTGGAACACTGCAATAGGTTGCCCAGGGAGGTGGTTGAGGCCCCATCCCTGGAGATATTCAAGGTGAAGCTGGACTGGGCTCTAGGCAGCCCATTCTAGTGGAGGATGTCCCTGCTGACTGCAGAGGAGATATGACTGGATGAGCTTTGGAGGTCTCTTCCAGCCCAGCCTGTTCTATGATGCTATGTCAGTTGGCTCTCTCCTTTTCCTGGGTGTAACAGAAGCAGGACAATGTCCTGTCCCATGCTATGCCTGAATAGCAACCCATTCCACATTGGATATACTTAGTTCCACCTGGAAGTAATAACTTTGACTATTCCTTGTCCAGACTGACTTGGAATTGAGGTCTGGAGCCTGTAACCCTGTTCTCATTCCTCTAAGTTGTCACTTCATTCAAGTGGGTGCATGTGGCAGCTTCAAGCCACCTCTTGTGAACACCTTCCTCTTGCTTCCATTGACACCATTTATCTCTGAGGACCACAGAAACTGAGCTACGACTTAAAGCCGAGGTAAAAAAACCCCAAAACACAAACCCTCACAACAGTTCCTCAATTCAAAACCTTAAAGGCTTCCAGCAGCAGGGCTGTAGTTTTCCTAAAATCCTAATTACAGTGAATTAAATGACTAAAATGCTCCTAATTACTTTTTAATTTCAAGAGAGATGTTTACAAAGCAGAGGATAATGAGTAATACAGCACTTCAAATGATTACTAATGTTGCTATTTTGTCTGCCTTAATCTCAATTAGTATAAATCACAATGTCATCATTGCTAATTGCCATTCCTTTTGAGCAAAATGCTAATTTCTCTTTACAATCACAAAATTGCTGTTTGTTTTTTCCTTAAATTATTCCATTTAAGAGGCCCAGATAAAAGGAGCGTGCAGAATATTTTATTCTCTAGTGCTGGAGGAGAGGAAGCTGTGGACTGAGGCTTTCTGGGTTTATTCTTCATCAGTTTCATCTCTTAAGATTTTTTTTTTCTCCTGTAATAAAGCTTTCATTTCTCAAATGAATCATCACACAAGCTGTACATTCCTATCAAACTGCACTTTCAAGGGATTTTCCTTCCTTCACTGACAGAAATTGTCTTTATTATCTGTATCTGACAAGGAGGTTTGAGTTTCTTTCATTGTGGCCATGTTCTTACGTGATTCTCATTGTACCTGGGAAAAGCTGAATAGCAACAGAGGAAGAGAAAATAGCTTATCCAAGGTCAGGCAACTTAGAAGGATCACAGGATCCCAAGATGTTAGGGGTTGGAAGGGACTTCTGGAAAGCTTTAAGTCCAACCTTCCTGCCAGAACAGGACCAGAGAATCCAGCGCAGGTGGCACAGGAACACATTCAGACAGGGCTGCAAAGGCTCCAGACAAGGAAACTCCACAACCTCTCTGGGCAGCCTGTACAACTGCTCTCTCACAGCAAAAAATTTCTTCCTCATCTTGAGGTGCAACTTCCTGTGCTGCAGTTTCCATCCCTTGCCTCCAGTCCTATGGCAGGGCACAAGTGAGCAGAGGCTGTCCCTGTCCCTTCCTTCCTGACCCTGACTCTTGCAGCAAAGAAATTCTTCCTATTATCCAACCTACACCTCCCTGGGGTGCACAATGAGGACCTTGCCTCTTGCCCTGTTGTTAGCTGCTTGGGAGAAGAGGCCAGCATGAGCCTCAGTACAACCTCCTTTCAGGTAGCTGTAGAGAGCAATAAGGTTTCCTCTCAGCCTCCTCCTCTTCAGGCTAAACAATCTCACTCAGCTCCTTCTCTTAAGATGTGCTAAGTGTCCTTTTCTCCAAGAGTTTAATTCTTAGGCGGGCACAACTGAATGGATAACAAAACCTTTTGTCTGCTGCTTCATTCTGCCAGTCACTAGAAGCTAACAGTGTCTAAGCATGATATAAGGAGACCTAAGCTATACATACATATATTCCACACCTAAGTGGAATACATAGTTTTTTGTACCTCATCAGGTCACTTGGCTACAAAGTCTTACTCATCTGTCACTGCCAACAGCATCGATTACTGTCTCATTTCCTACTGTTCTGCATTACCTGCCTAAGGACTCTTTGCCTCTTTACCTGTGCACACACATTAAAATGTAAGATTTTATCACCCTGGTTTAGGTGCTCTGCTCATAACTGCCAGAATTACTAAAGTCTGTGAAATCAGTGAGCTCTCCTTAAAATACAACCACAGGCAGAGACGTCAGGAAGTTCTGGATTAGATTTGAAGCATGATTCCTTTACTGAAGTCTCTTTTTCCCAGCACCTACCACCCTTAGATGTTTTCCACACTGTTCTCATAAATTATTGGACTCTAAATAGCTGTGGGTAGTGTTCCCCCTGTGAAGATCTTCTTCTAATCTCAGTAATGAGAAATTTTCTTAACTGTTGTGCTTCCCTAGAACTGAATCATAGAATTGTTTAGGTTGGAAAAGACCTTTAAGATCATCAAGTCTAACCTTTAACCCAACACTTCCAAGTCTAAGCATTGTTCCCCAGCACCACATCTATATGTCTTTTAAATCCCTCCAGAGATGGGCACTCCACCACTTCCCTGGGCAGCCACTTCTAGGCCTTGACAACTCTTTGAGTGAATAAATCATTCCTAACATCCAATTAAATTCTGCCCAAAAGGAGTTGAGAAAAAAAACACAAACCAACAACCCTCCTTTATATTAAGAAGAGTTTGAGAAATTCCCAAACATTGGCTGAAATATTTTTCTTGCCATGCAGAGATTCAGTCAGCCACAGACAGATCCTGACTTCTAAATGGTAAAACACTCTCTGATTTCAGACAGGCCTTGATGTTACACTGAAATTTGTTTTCTCCAGCAGAAGCAGCAGCCTGATTACTCCCAATGACACAATTCAGCATTTCCATGTTTTTATTTGCAAGTTTTCATTCTTTCTTTAGCCAAACCAATGAATCACAGCACTCAAAGTACTGTTCACTTTCTGTTGCAGGCTTTGTGACTGATGACAGGCAAATTCATTCTGTTTTGTCAAAGAGGAACAGTAACAGGTTCTTGCCCAACTTTGTTATTTTAAACTGTGAGTCTGGGTCCAGACTCTGTGTCAGAAAGTCACAAAATGGCAAGGGTTGGATGGGAGATCATCGACTCTTTTGTTTAGAAAAGAGCAGACTAAGGGGGGAGGGAGGCCTCATTCATGGTGATGAAGATGTGCAGAGGCTGAATCTCTGCTGGGTGATGCCAAATGACAGCACAAGGGGTAGCGGTGGAAGCCGAGGCATAGGAAGTTCCATGGAAACAGGAGGATTTTTTTCCCTGTGAGGGTGACAGAACCCTGGAACCCCAGAACCCCTCCTGCCCAGGGAGGTTGTGGAGTCTTCCTTTCTGGAGATATTTAAGACCCACCTGGATGCATTCCTGTGTGACCTGCTCTAAGTGCTCCTGCTCTGGCAGGGGAATTGGACTGGATGAGCTTTAGAGGTCCCTCCCAACCCCTAACACTCTGTGATTCTGAGTTTATCCCCCCTTGCCAAGGCAGGATGCCCTAGAGCCGGCCACACAGGAACATGTCCAGGTGACAGTCTGCAGAGATGGAGACTCCACTAACACTTCGGGCAGCCTGTTACAGGGCTCCACCACCCCTAAATTAAAGAAGTTTCTCCTCATATTTAGATGTTTGTGACGGTTTGAGTGTTCCCTGCCCCCCCCCCCCCCCCACTTTGGAAACCACCCAGACTAGACTCAGTGGCTCTGGCAATTGAATGAAGCTTTATATTTACAGCTAGCACAATATACAAGCAGATATTTACAGTATATACAGTTATAGACAGAAATATAGAAGGTAAAAGGTAATACAGAGACACAACAGCTCTCACAGAAACCTGAGTCCCCAGGAGGGGCTCACAATTGCCCTTCCACCTTCTCCTACCCCTCTCTACCTTACTCCAGACTTTGCCTTGTGCCCAATGAAGATTGGAGGGTTGGACAGGGGAGTTAGAAGCAGGTGGATTAATCATAAAGATGGCAGGTTAGGTTAGAGAGAGAAACACAGCCCAAAGCCCGGACAGCGTCTCTGTTATCTGTATCTGTGTTCTTGTTCTTATACATCTCAGCAAGCCTATGAGTGAAGTAGGCATCACCAATGTTTCCCTTTCACAATCTGTAACCTAATTGTTCTCACCAAAACATTCTAGCTAGCTTCAAACTAGCACAATGTTCTAGTTTGTGCCCATTGCCCCTTGTCCTGTCACTGGGCACTACTGCAGAAAGCCTGGTCCCATCCTCCTGACACCCACCCTATAAGTCTTGATCAGCACTGATGCGATCCCCTCTCAGGCTGCTCTTCTCTAAACTAACAAGCTCAAATTCTCTCAGTCTTTCCTCACAAGAAAGATATTTCAGTCCCCTCTGCATCTCTGTAGCCCTTTGCTGTACCCTCTCCAGCACAATCTTGTCCTTCTTCAACCAGGGAGCCCAGAACTGGCCATAATATTCCAGATGTGCCCTCACCTGAATGACAGAATCATAGAATCATCTAGGTTGGAAGAGACCTCCAAGATCACCCAGCCCAACCTAGCACCCAGCCCTATCCAGTCAACCAGACCATGGCACTAAGTGCCCCATCCAGTCTTTTCTTGAACATCCCCAGGGACAGTGACTCCACCACCTCCCTGGGCAGCCCATTCCAATGGCAAATCACTCTCTCTGTGAAGAACTTCCTCCTAACATCCAGAGCAGAGGGAGAGGAGAACCTCCTTCAACCTGCTGGCCACACTCTGGGTGCATCCCAGGATGTCATTTGCCTTCGTGGCCACAAGGGCACATAACTGGCTCATGGGCATCTTCTTACCCATCAGGACTGCTCACAGGTCTGGAAGCTAAGTCCTCATTTCAGGTCCCAGGCATTGAGTGGTATTGTGATGCAGAAAAGGAAATGAGACGTTCTCCCAGTTTTAGGGAGAGCTTCAGACAGATTTAGAACAGCCATCCCAGAGGAGATTGTGTTTCCCTGGTTTGTGGGTTTTCATGAAGCTTTTATGAGTCTATTAAGTTTGATATTTAATTTTAGATGGGCAAGTTTTCTGCAGTACCTAAACAGGCTGGGAAAAGAACTGCTCCTTGCTATTGTTCTGTCCAACAGCACTTACCACAGAATCAGAGAGTTATGCAGAATGGAATAAAAAAAACAACTTCATCAAGTGCATCTGCTAACCCAGCACTGTCAAGGCCACCACTAAACCATAACCCTGAGCACCACATCTCCATGGCTTTTAAATCCCTCCAGGGATAGTGACCTCACCACTGTCCTTGGCTGCCTGTTTCAGTCCTTTACCACTCTTCAGTGAAGAAATTGTTCTTAATGTCCAACCTAAACCTCTCCTTGTTCAACTTGGGAACATTTCTTCTTGTCCTATTCACTTGTAACTTGGGAGAAGGAATCAGTCTCCACCTTGGGCTCACAAGCGCTAGGTGAGCTACAGGGGGATGATTCCTTCCCGACTCTTGCTGGCCACATTATTGCTGATCCAAGCCAGGATGGTGTTGGCCTCCTTGGCCACTTGGGCACACTGCTGGCTATGCTTAGCTATCCTATCTCTGGATGGCTAAGGAAGACAAAGAGCAGTTCTGGGCTCCTCCAGTGGAGGCTACAAAGATGCTGAGGGGCCTGGCGCAGATCTGTGAGGAGGAAAAGCTGAGAATCCTGAGGCTGTTTGACCTGGAAAGGTGCAGATTGAAAGGGAAACCTTGGAACACATATAAATATCTAAAGGGTGGAGATCATAAGGATGGGGCTGGGCTCTTACCAGTGGTTTCCAGTAATGGAACAAGGTACAGGGGTACCAACTGGAGCCCACGAAGTTTCACTTGAACTTCAGGAAAAACTTCTTTACTGGGAGGGTGCTGGAGCCCTAGAGCAGGATTCTCAGAGAGGCTGTGGAGCCTCCTTCTCTGGAGAGATTCCAAACCTAGCTGGACAATGTGATTCTGGGTCACCTGATCTAGGTGTACCTGCATTAATAGAGGGGTTAGACCAGGTGATTTCCACAGTTTCCTTCCAAACCATACTGGGATTCTTTTAGGAACATGACAATAAAGTCCAGGATAGTCAGCACTCCCATTCTTATATTCATCTGTTCTTTACATCTATCTGGCTATCTCCTTCTTCCCTTTGTTGCTCACTGTAGCAGTGAGGAGGCCAAGTGGAGCACTGAGACATATATGGCTTCAGCCCAAGTGACATTTCATTCAGGCATCACGCATCACTGACACTGCTCACAGAATGAATTGCTACTAAATACCACTCAGGACAGGAAAAAGCAGAGCAGAACAAGTCCTCACTGTCAGTTATTTCCCTAAAGCAAGCTCATCATTTAAAAAAGAGAGAACTGTGTCTTGGAGATGCCTCTAACTTTCAGCAATGACCACAGATAAGAAAATCATATCAAAGTATGTATGTTTAGGAATGTGCTTTGCTTCCTGGTTCCAGCTATCTTTAAAAATGTTAATTTAATTAACAGTTTGATTTTCCCTCCTTGATTTCATAGGAAAGTGTTCATTAGGGAGAAGAACCATCCAAATTTGCTTATTTCTGGGTAAAGTTTGTCCTTGTGCCACTACAAAACTGGGAGGCTTGGCTGAGACACCAGAAGGCTGTGTGACCATTCAGCAAGGCCTGCAAACCAGGGAAAGAGGAACCTGATGAGGTTCAACAGAGATAAGTGCAGAGTCCTGCCCCCAGGAAGGAACAATAAACTGCAGCAGTACGGGCTGGGAGGGGATTTGCTGGAGAGCAGCCCTGTGGTAAGAGACCTGGGAGTGCTGCTGAGCACCAAGTTCTGCATGGCACAGCAATGTACCCTGGTGGCCAAGAAGGCCAGGGGGGTCCTGTGGGGCATTAAGAAGAGTGTGGCCAGCAGATCCAGGGAGGTTCTCCTCCCCCTCTACTCTGCCCTGGTGAGTGTCCACCTGGAGTACTGCAGCCAGTTCTGGGCTCCCCACTTCAAGAGGGACAGGGATTTGCTGGAGAGAGTCCAACACAGGGCTGCAAGGATGCTGAAGGGCAGTGGCCTGATGAGGAGAGACTGAGAGTCTTGGGGCTGCTTAGTCAGCAGAGGAGAAGGCTGAGAGGGGAGCTGAGCAATGTCTATCAACAGCTGAGGGCTGGGGGTCAGGAAGGGACAGGGACATCCTCTGCTCACTTGTGCCCTGCCACAAGACAAGGACAAGGGATGGGAACTGCAGCACAGGAAGCTGCAGCTCAGCATGAAGAACTTCTTTGCTGTAAGGGTGAGAGAGCAGTGGAACAGGCTGCCCAGAGAGTTTGTGGAGTCTCCTTGTCTGCAGCCTTTGCAGCCCTGTCTGGATGTGTTCCTGTGCCACCTGTGCTGGATTCTCTGGTCCTGCTCTGGCAGGGGGGCTGGAATGGAAGCTCTCCAGAGGTCCCTTCCAACCTTTAACATCCTGTGATCTTGTGCTCCTTTTAGATAGCCTATCTTGTGCTTTAAGAAGCCAATCTTGCAATGGAAAAATCGAAGTCTGCTGCCAGACAGCTAGTAGGTGAACTTGTTCAAGTCATCAGCTCATTTGTAGAAGACATTATCATAGAATCATAGAATGAACCAGGCTGGAAGACACCTCCGAGATCATCCGGTCCAACCTAGCACCCAGCCCTATACAGTCAACTACACTATGACACAGACATCTTCATTACTTGAAATTCAAGATCTGCTTAGAAGGTATTTGGTTTAAAATTTCATAGAGGGTTTACACAGTACATTGAGATCAACTGGATCTCAATGCCTGGGGATAACTTTTTTAATAGGGCCTGGTGAAAAAAAAAAAACCACAAGTGATGGTTTTAAACTACAAGAGGAAGATTCAGACTAGAAATATGAAAGAAATTTATTACACTGAGGGTGACAAGAGCCTGGCCCAGGTTCTCAGAGAAGTGGTAAAAGCCCCATTCCTGGAACCATTCCAGGTGAGGGTGTTTGGGACCCTGAGCAACCTGCTCTAGTCACAGGAGCCTACAGGAGGATTGGACTAGATGACCTTTAAAGGACCCTTCCAACCCAACCCATTCAGTAATTATTTGATTTTATGACTACTCTGCTACAAATGTGCATCAGCAGTAACTCTACCTAATTTTTACTTGTATGTTTAACCAAACTACTTCTTAGTTGTTGGGCTGTTTTCTTTGTCTTGTCATTTATCAGGTAGAGCAATATCCCAGTTAAAAACAGAAGATGCTGTACATATTTAATGAGAACTTCTTGGTCATAGGCTATAAAGGATGCTGAGAGGAAAAGAGATATATGCACCTACATCTCAGTCTCACATGCACTCTTCTGACTAGATTTATTCAGAACAGTCTTCTCTGGCATCTCAGTTGCCAGTTACTACCCTTGGCATTTTCAGAATGAAAGGAGAATGATGCTTCCTTTGGGCATCAAGACAAAAAGGTGATGCCATTTGTAAAAGGCAGTGTAAAGCCAAGAGGAACTACTCACTCCAGGCTCCCTGGCTCAAGGGCAGGGATTTGCTGAAAAGGGTAAAGCAAAGGGTTAGAAAGATGCTGAGGAGACTGAAACATGTCCCTTGTGAGGAAGGACTGAGTGAACTGGGGCTTGTTAGTCTGCAAAAGACTGAGGGGGAATCTTATCAATGCTGTGACTGAGTGTCAGGAGGATGGGACCAGGCTTTTTTCCATGATGCCCAGTGAGAGGACAAAGGGTACAAGCTTGAACATGGAAAGTTCCATCTAAACATGAGGAGCAACTTCTTTTATTTAAGGGTGAGAGAGCCCTAGAACAGACTGCCCAAAGAGGTGGTGGAGTCTCCATTTCTGGAGACATTCAAAACCCACCTGGGCATGTTCCTGTGTGACCTCCTCCAGCTGAACCTGCCTTGGCAAGGGGAGTTGGCTGGATGACCTCCAGAGGTCTTTTCCAACCCCTAGAATTCTATGACCCAGCCTTCTTCCCAAACAGGATTTGTTTCAGAGTAAAGGCACCAACAAAACTTATATACTGAAGAGACCTTATGGTGGCCTTCCACTACCTGAAGAGGCCTACAGGAAAGTTGGGGAGGGACTTTTTAGGGTGTCAGGTAGTGATAGGACTGGGGGGAATGGATCCAAGGAGGGCACATTTAGATTAGACATTAGAAAAAAGTTTATCACCATGAGGGTGGTGAGAGACTGGCACAGGTTGCCCAGGAAGGTGGTGGAAGCCTCATCCCTGGATGTTTTCAAGGCCAGGCTGGATGTAGCTCTGAACAACCTCATCTAGTGTGAGGTGTCCCTGCCCACATCTGGATGATCTTTGAGGAACTGATGATCCTGAGGAACTTCCAGCCTTGACAATTCTGAGATTCTGTGTTGTGCAGTCACCAGACTTTCTCATATGCCTCTGATCAATCAAAGCAGATGAAGAAAGGCAAAGCTCAGTGATTTGTGCTTAGCTCTTTCCCTACAGCCCTTGTAAATTCCGAAGGACCCCTGCACAATCACTGTGCCTCTGCCTTGATTTCCTTTAGCACCTTCAAACAAGATTTGCTTGCTTAAGTTTTATCCTGACCCTCCCTGTGTGGCTGAATTCCATCCCAGCACAGGGCTGCTGCTGACAAAACTATCTCCTCTGCTTTGTCCTATTTAGCTGTAAATGACTAAATCAATGTGACCTTCAGAAAAACCTCCAAGATGATTATTCTGGAGCCTTTGCTGCCAATAGAAAACACTTCCTGTTCATCAGGCCTCTTCACAAACAGGAATTCACTAATGGAACAGGTGGCTCTTTATTTAGATCTATTTTATTATTCTTAGCCTCTAGCAGAGGCTTTCCAGAGCTCTGATCTCTCAGAGAGCTCAGAATACCTCACTGCAGGTGTGGAGCATCAGGGCATGCTTAACATTAGATTTCAAACAACTCTGGAGGGTGAAAATGGAATCATTTTCTGAGCTCTACTAGCTGTTGTAAATTGCACACTGCACTCATTGGACACAAGCCTGTCCTTAGCTAGACCCAGTTAACTTACAACATAAGAGGGCACGGGCTGAAGCTGCACCAGGGGAGGTTTAGGTTGGATGTTAGGAAACAGTTCCTGCTGGAAAGGGGTATTAGAGACTGGAATGGACTGCCCAGGGAGGTGGTGGAGTTGCCATCCCTGGAGGTGGTTAAGGACAGATTGGCTGTGGCAGTCAGTGCTATGGTCTGGTCGCTGTGGTGGTGTTAGGTTATAGGCTGGACGATCTCAGAGGTCTGTTCCAGCCTCAATAATTCTGTGACTCTGGGTTAGAAAAGAGCTTTCCACTACACATGCACTTGTGCTTGAGCAAATATCCCTCACTGGGAGAGTCATGAGATGCCAGTCCAGGTTGCTCAGAGAGGTGTAGAAGCCTCATCCCTGGAAGCATTCCAGGTCAGGTTGTTTGGGGCTCTTCAGCTTGCTCTAGTTGCAAATGTCCTTGCTGACTTCAGTGAGGTTAGACTAGAGGACCTCTGAAGGTCCCTTGCCATCTAAACCCTTCTATGATCCTGTGTCTTTTTCTGATGCATCTTCCACTGCTAAAAAGGAGACAGCTCTCCTGGAATCTCACCTAAGCCAGCACTGCAGCTCCCATCCTGCTACTGACTTCAGTGGCAAAGGATATTTTGGGTTGGTTTTATGATTCAGTTCCAAATGACCACACTGACTGCAAAGAAAGTAGCCTCAGAGAGCCCCACTCCCCTGCAGGACTCAGCTGGACAGGCTTTTTTCTTTAGTTGTATGCAGTGAGAAATGCTATTTCCTAGTTTTCCTAAAGAGCTGTATAACATATTTCACTTCAGATGCTGTTCTTCCATTTATTTTGAGGCCTCACTAAATCTAAATTTTAAGGACAGCTCAATAGGTCAGACATTAGAAGAGTCTTGCTAATTTCACCCTTTTAATGAGCGTTTTTCATTTCTCTGTTTTTCTTCCCAATATACTTGTTAAAAAAAAAACAAACAACACTTTTATTTTTCCTCTCCTACAACCTTTTGGTCATTCTTTTGGATGTGCTTTTCCTTGCAAGTAGGAATTGCCTCCACAGGATTCTCTTTTGCTCTTTTCTTCTCCTCCTTTTCCAAATACTTCTAATCCTTCGAGTGCACCCTCAGTGAGCCTGCACATGATACAAAGCTGAGTGGTGCTGTTTACCTGCCAGAGGGATGAGATAGCATGTAGAAGGATCTGGGTAAGCTCAGAAACCAGGAGAACCTCATGAGTCTCAAGAAAACCAAATGCATGGTCCTGCACCTGGGATGGAACAATCCTCACTATCAATCTAGAGTGGGGGAGGACGAAATTGAGAGTAGCCCTGCAGAAAAGGTCTTCAGGGTGCTGGTGCATGAAAAGTTGCAGATGAGCCAACAGTGTGAGCTTGCAGACAGGAAGGCCAAAGGCAGCCTTGGCTGCATCCAAAGCAGTACTGCCACTCTGTTCTGCTCTGCTGAAACCTCACCTGGAGTAGTGTGTCCAGCTCTGGAGCCCTCAACACAGCAAGGACATGGACCTGATGGAGCAGGTCCAGAAGAGGGACATGAAAATGATCAGGGGGTTGGAGCAGCTCTGCTATGGGGACAGGCTGAGGGAGAGGGGGAGGTTCAGCCTGAAGAAGAGAAGGCTCCAGACAGACCTCATAGCAGCCTGCCAGGATCTGAAGGGGGCTACAAGAAGGCTGAAGAAGGACTGTTTGCAAAGGCCTGCAGGGACAGGATGAGGAAAATGGCTTCAAAGTAGAGCAGAGCAGGTTGAGATTGGATGCTAGGAACAAGTTCTGCACCAGGAGGGTGGTGGAACACTGCAACATGTTGCCCAGAGAAAGTGGTTTGTTCCTATCCCTGTAGATATTGAAGGTGAGGCTGGACAGGGCTGTGGGCAACCTGATCTAGTGGAGGATGGGCCTGCTGAGTGCAGGGGGGGTTGGACTGGATGAGCTTCAGAGGTACCTTCCAGCCCAAATCATTCTATGATTCTATGACTTCTTTACCAAGACATGCTGGCTGCTTTTCACTCTGCAATTTAGAGCTGAGCAAAAAATATTCAATCATCAATACACTCAAACAAAGCCTTTTTCTTTATGTTTTTCAACTTGTGGATTACCTGCAAGAAGATCTTGACCTGAATTGTATCAGATATTTGACACAGTTTTGGTATCTTATTTTTTTATCATGTCTGGTTGATCACAAATATTTCTGCTGCTTACTTGGTGTCAGATTTAAAGCATTCTGCCGGTACTTTTAAAGATCTAATTCTACTTGGAAGTCAGGTTTTGTAGTGCAGGTTTTTCTGGTGCTGTACCTGGGAAAAGGAGGATGGGGCCAGCCTTTTTTCAGAGGTGCCCAGCAACAGGACAAGAGGTAACTGGCACTAGCCTCAACATAGGAAGTTCCACCTAAACATGAATAGGAACTACTTCACCTTGTGGGTGGGTAGAGCACTGGAGCAGGCTGCCCAGAAAGGTGGTGGTCTTCTTCTCTGGAGACATTCAGAGCCTGCCTGGACTCTGTCCTGTGCAACCTGGTCTAGGTGAACCTGATTTGGGGCTGGACTAGATGACCTCCAGATGTCTGTACCATGATGTGCATCTGTGTGATTCTGTGAAGCAAGTGGAGAACTAACATGGAGAGGGGAGGAATCTGTATTCTGGTCTCTGTTCTGCCCCAGAGTTGCTTTGTGACCTTGCACAAGAGATTCAGATTGGACATGAGGAGGAAGTTCTTCACCATCAGAGTGGTAAGAGCCTGGTATGGGTTGCCCAGGGAGGTGGTTGAGGCCCCATCCCTGGAGGTGTTTAAGGCCAGCCTGATCTAGGGTAGGGTGTCCCTGGGCATGGTAGGGGGGTTGGAACTAGATGATTCTGGTGGTCCCTTCCAACCCTGACTGATTCTACGATTCTTTATTGCTTCCATTGCCAAATTAGACCAGGCTGACCTGCCTTTGAGGGGGCTGAGAGCTTCATTTTTTTAACCTTTTAGCACAGAACCACTCAAAACTGCCAAATAGAGACATTTATTATAGCTATAAACCTTAGACTTCAGCTTGGTAGACATGAAGAATCAGCACTATCTTCTTGTGCCCCTAAGGATGATGACATCGATCCACTTGAGAAAGTGCAGGAAGGCTCTGAGGGGCGGCAAGACCAAGGAATTACAGAATAAATGAAGGAGCAGCAACATTCAGCACAAGTTTTCCAAGCTGCCCTCACCTCTGCTGCTTTGATTAATAGGGAACAACGAAGTAAACAGTGCTGGAGGACAAGCTGAGTGGCAAGGAATTGTAAGTGACAATTTGCTGCTAAAATACATAGTCCCTTGTAAAACCTATCGATCAGCAGAGTCTTTCCACCAGCATAAAAAACCCCAACCCAAACCCCAACAGAGGGCAACAAATCTGAGTAAATGCTCTCATTAGGAAGCTCATTTAATTTGTCTGCTGTTCAATAACAGCACAACACACACAAAGAACTTTTCCCTTTTGGTAGCACTCACTCTGAGTTATTCATCATCGGGCAACAAAGACAAGACTAGAATGAGAGAGGAGAAGGGATGAGCCTGATTGTCCTGTCACTCAGCTACTGAAGACAGCAGTCAACCCAGAGCAGCCTCCCAGTCCTGGCAGGGTGGGGGTGGCACCGAGGATGGCAGAGGTGCATCTTGCAGCAGTGAGACGGTGCCATCAGCTGGACCCTGGAGTCATCTTCCCGTCCTCGACAGACAAAGTTTTTAGTCCAACACTGCCATCTATTGCCTGAGGTTCCAGGCATGAAGGAGGTTGGTTAGCATAAGGTGGCTGTTTGGGAGCGGAAGTTAGTCCCGGGTAGATTCTGACTGGACTCCAGATGAAGAATGTTTGCCCATGAGTACAGTAAGGCACTGGAATCATCTCCCAAGGGAAGCAGTGGGTTTCTCTGCACTGGACAACTGTAAGCCCCAGCTTGGCAGGATGCTGGGCCACCTCATTTCAACTCTACTGTTAACCTAGAAAGGTTGGACCAGATAATCCTTGGGGTCCCTTCCAACCTGGCATTCTATGATTCTGTTTGATTCTGTGGTCTGCCTTGTAAGAATGATCCCAGATGTGAAACCACATGGCAGCATTTGGAATCACAGAAACACCCAGGCTGGACAAGCCCCTCAGGATCACCAAGTCCAATTCAGAACCTTACTCTATAAGGTTCACCCTAAACCATAGCCACAAGCACCACATCCAAAACACCTTTAGACACACCCAGGGTTGGTGACTCCACCACCTCCCTGGGCAGCACATTCCAATCCCTGACCACTCTTGCTGGAAAAAAATTCTTCCTCCTGTCCAGTCTAAACCTACCCAGTGACAGCTTGAGGCCATTCCCTCTTGTTCTGTCACTAATGCCCTGTGAGCTAAGACCAGCACCAACCTCTCCACAAGATCCTTTCAGGTAGCTGTAAACAGCCATGAGGTCTGCCCTCAGCCTCCTCTGTTTCACACTAACCAGCCCCAGTAACTTCAGTCACTTCTCATCAGAGTTCTCCAGGCCCTTCCCAGCTTCCTTGCCTTCCTCTGCACTCTCTCCAGCACCTCCACATCTCTCTTGTGTTGAAGTGCCCAGAACTGAACACAACACTCGAGGTGTGGCCTCACCAGAGCAGAGTAGAAGGGGACAATCCCCTCTCTACTGCAGAAGTCACATCCTAGACCTACTCTTTGACCTTCCAGCCCAAGCACATTATCTGGACAAGTTGGCAGCTCAAGGCTGTGTAATGAAAGCTAAGCTGAGGAGCCTGGACGTTTGCAGATAAGGCAACATGAAAAAGGAGAGGGGTTCAAATTGTTCTGCTCTGACTAAACCCTTCTGAATTAACCTGCATTAACCTTTTGAACACCACAGTGAGCTGGAGATTGACCCAGAAGATATACAATGGAGGAACCTGAAAAGCTGACTTCAACTGGTTCAAGTATTAGAGCAATACTAAATAATCCAAAGGTCAAAGGAATTCCTGTGCAAATTACTGTCTTATTAACAGAACATTAAATCACTCCAAAGCAATGCTCTAGCTGAGTGTAGACGCAGGCAAATGGTTTTCCAACTTCTAAAGCAGGCTGTTGGCAAAGTTCTCTCACTGCTTGCCATTCAGCCTGCAATGCACATTTCTCAAGTCATCACTGCTGTGCACCATGACACAGGTGGATAAACACAGATAAGTAAAAATAAAACTCAAGAGTTCAGCTCATCTGCAATGGTCACAGGATTGTTCCCAGACAGAGAAAAGGATTCAGGGACTGGTCAAGAAACAGCCAGATGTAGTTGGATAAATCCTTTGAGTTTCAGTTTTGAGAAAGAAGTGGTGTGCTTAGCTCCGACAGGGAAGTAAAATGAGTTAGGGTTGTGGGAGAGGAAAAAATAGAGAGAAGGAGACTTTCTGTGTTGGCATGGAGTAGAGCAGGGCACAGAAAAGGGTAGTGTTAATCATAGTAAATTTGTCATCCACAGGAAGGGCAGTTCCAGAAAAGGCAAAAAAAAACCCCTCTGAAATATCCTCATTTTCACAGAATCCCAAGATCACCTAATTCACACCCCCCTGCTTCAGCAGCGTCACCCACGGCAGCTTGCCCAGGATGACAGTTGTCCAGGCAGGCTTGGAATCTCCAGAAGAGACTCCACAACCGCTCTGGGCAGTCTCAAGACTCCTTTTGGAGTCTCCTGTGGAGAGATTCCAAACCCACCCGGACATTATGATTTGGGTAACCTGCTCTGGCTGACCTTGCTTTAGCAGAGGGATTGGACTTGATGACCCCCAGAGGTCCCTTCCAACCCCACAATGCAATGATTCTGTGATTTATGTGCATTGTCAGAGGTGAAAGACAGGTGCTTAAGGGGGCTTCTGCATGAGTGCTTATCTGCATGGAGAACACTCCCTTTTCACCAGACAGCTCCTCTCCCAACACTACCTACACCTGCACCCTCTTAACTGCTGCCCTTTTCCATTTGCTTAATATGGTTTTCCACTCCTGGAGGAAGAGAAACCAAGTCTGGATTGCCCTAAGCACACTGGAAGTACAGCTGAAGAAGGAAGCACACTGTTTGACAGTGATGGGACACGTTGATAGTGCATGATGGTACATCCACCGAATCTATTGGGGCCTGATGGAGTGAGTCCAGAGGAGAGTCATCAAGATGGTCAGGGGGCTGGAGTAGCTCTGCTATGGGGACAGGCTGAGGGAGCTGAGGAGGTTCAGCCTGTAGAAGAGAAGGCTCCAGGCAGATCTAATAGCAGCCTGCCAGGATCTGAAGGGGGCTACAAGAAGGCTGAAGAAGGACTGTTTGCAAAGGCCTGCAGGGACAGGATGAGGACAATAGCTTCAAACTAGAGCAGAGCAGGTTGAGATTGGATGTTAGGAACAAGTTCTGCACCAGGAGGGTGGTGGAACACTACAACAGGTTGCCCAGGGAGGTGACTGAGTCCCCATCCCTGTAGATACTGAAGGTGAGGCTGGACAGGGCTGTGGGCAACCTGATCTAGTGGAGGATGGGCCTGCTGAGTGCAGGGGGGGTTGGACTGGATGAGCTTCAGAGGTACCTTCCAGCCCAAATCATTCTATGATAACTCACCCAGCTCCCAGAATGCAGAGGGTTTACACAGTGCCATTTTATGAGCTAAGACACTAATTTAGAAGATATTGTTTTTAATGCATCCATGGGAACTCCATTGTGACAGGACAATAAAGAGGCATTTTCAATGCAGTTTGCAAAATATATAAACAAATCTCTCTAATATTGGCTTTTCAACACAGCTGAGAGAAAAGAGGACTGCACTTTGTACTGCCTTGAGTCAAACAGCTGCGGGGAGTGGCCATCAGCAATGCAGACGGTCTGGTCTGGAGCACATCTCAAAGGTGTGTTCAAAGCCTTGAGTGCAGTTTGCTTTAATTCACAGACAAAGGCATTTACAATTCACAATCACAGAAACACTCTGTTGGAAGAGACCTCCAAGCTCATCCAGTCCAACCCTCGACCCAGCACTGAAGGGCCAGCACTAAACCATGTCCCTAAACACCAGCTCCACAGTGCTGGTGACTTCAGCACTGCCCTGGTAAGACCATTCCAGTGCCTGAGAACCCTCTCTGGGAAGAAATATTTCCTAGCATCCAGCCTGAACCTCCCCTGAGGCAGCTTGCAACCATTTCCTTTGCTCCTGTCTCTTGCCACCAATGAGCAGAGGCTGCCCCCTCCTTGTTCCAGCCTCCCTGCAGGGAGCTGTAGAGAGCAAGGAGGTCTCCCTCAGCCTCCTCTTCTCCAGCCTCAACACCCCGAGCTCCCTCAGCTCCTCCTCACAGCCCAGCTGCTCCAGGCCCCTCTCCAGCCTCGCTGTCCTGCTCTGGACAGGCTCCAGCCCCTCAATGTCTTCCCTGCCGTGAGGGGCCCAGAGCTGAACACAGCACTTGAGGTGTGGCCTCCCCAGTGCTGAGCACAGAAGGATGATCCCCCTCTGTCCCTGCTGCCCATCCTGTTTCTAACCCAAGCCAGGATGCCGTTGGCTTTCTCGGCCACCTGGGCACTGATGGCTCATATTTAATCAACTGTCAATCCGCACCCCCAGGTCCCTCTCTGAGTCGCAGCTTTCCAACCACACATGCTCAAGTCTGTAGTTCACAACAGGGTTGCTGTGACTCAAGTGCAGGACCTGGCACTTGGCCTTGCTGAACTTCATACAATTAGCCTTGGCCCATGGCTCTCACCTGTCCAGATCCTGATGCAAAGCCTCCCTACTCTCTAGCAGATCAACACAGCCACCCAGCTTCTCAAATATTCAGGGATAGGATGATGCCTGAGTCAAGGTCCCCAGTACACCCAGTTCTCTGCCCGCCCAGCTCCCTGCAGGTGTAGCTATCCACCACTTGCACTGCATAGCAAAGTTTAGACATTTTTCACTCTTCTAATCCAAGTTCTCAGCAGCATTTGATGTGCTGCTCTAACTGCTATGCTGGGACAGAACATCAAAAACAGGGCTGTGAGTGCTTGCCCAGAAATGCCAATGTTTCTCCAGGGGGTCATAGCGGATCTGAACCATTAAATGTGTCCCTTCAGAAGCACTAGACTTAAAAAGAAGCAACAGACCTCCTCTGTCTACCTGATCAGCATGCAGTAAATGGGCTTCTTTTTTTTTGTCTCAGCCTATTTCTGGCTCTCTCAGATACATAGCAAAAGGTCCACAGCCATCAATACTTCTGGTCATCTCCTGTCATTCAGCAGCAACAGTGGTGGCAGACAGGGAGAGGCCATGAGCATTTTCTTATTTCTATGCTTTCCAGAATCTATCACTTGGCCACATTTCCTTTCAAAATCCTGAAGTCACATGTGGTTTAGTTTTTTATGGGTTTTCAAATAGAAAATTAAGTCTCTGCTCCTTTAACCACTCTGATCTCTGCAGTTTATGCTGTGCACAGTGTACTTTGCCAAGCAAAGTTTGCAGCAGCCCAGAGAACCACAGGGTCTAATTCAGTTCTGCTGTGCAGTAGAGCACCCATTATTACCTTAGCCTCCCCCTTTTCTTGTCTGTTAAGTGAAGGCACTGTGAAATCATGAGGTATATGACTATGGAGCGTTTTCAGCTCCAAAAGTCATAGAATCACAGAATGGTTTGGGATGGAAGGGACCTTAAAGACCATCTAGTTCCAGCCCTCCCAGCCCAGACTGCTCAAGGCCTCATCCAAGATGGTCTTGAACACTTCCAGGGAGGGGGCATCCACAACCCCAATGGGCAACCTGTGCCAGTGCCTCACCACCCTTACTGTAAAGAATCTCTTCCTAATATCCACTCCAAATCTTCCCTCTTCCAGCTTCATCCTATGACTACTTTAGGCAAGAAAGGATCCTCAAAATGGGGAGAAGATCTCCACTCAGTGACTAACAAACAGTAGAAGCAAGCTGGAAATAAAGCATAACAGCCTTTCCATACCCTAAAACCCAGCATCTTCCATTTTGCTCTTCAGGGCATTTATTGTCCTTGAGGAGAAGCCAGCACACACTTCCCAGCAGGGAGCTGGATGGTTGCTGAGCTCCAGAAGTGAAAGGGTGGCCTCTACTTACAGGACTCTACTTAACATCTTTACTGATGCCCTCGACACAAATGCAGAGTGTGCCAGCAGTGAGTTCATAGATGACCCCAAGTTAGGTGGCAGAGTTGATCTGCATGAGGGTAGGGAGACTTTGCAGAGGGGCTTGGATAGATTGGATGAATGAGACAATGTCAGTGGGATGAGCTTCAACAGGGCCAAATGGTAGCTCCTGCACTTGGGCCACAACAACCCCAAGCAATGATACAGGCCTGGGGCAGTGTGGCTGGAAAGCTGCCTGCGGAAAGGGATCTGAGGGTTGTAATAGACAAGCAGCTGAAGATGAGCCAGCAGAGTGCCCAGGTGGCAAAGAAAGCCACTGGCATCATGTTGGGGTCCAGCAGGAGCAGGGAGAGGATTGTCCTTTGGACTCTGCTTTGGTGAGGCCACATCTTGAGTGTTGTGTCCAGTTTTGGGCACCTCAACACAAGAGGGGTGTGGAGGTGCTGGAAAGAGTGCAGAGGAGGGCAAGGAAGCTGGGAAGGGCCTGGAAATCTGGAAATCTGATGAGGAGTGACTGAAGGAGCTGGGGATGGTTAGTGTGAAACAGAGAAGGATGAGGGCAGACCTCATGGCTGTCCGCAGCTACCTGAAAGGAGGTTGTGTAAAGGTTAGTGATGGTCTCTGCTTGTTCCAGAGTACTCCAAATTCCTTTCTTCTCCCCCACCCCAAGGGTTTGAATGGGGAGGAGAAGAAGGCACGAAAACTGCTTTCCACCCCCCACCCTGCAGGCTTGAAGGGGGAACAACAGGAGGTGCCTTTCTGCACGAGTGCTCACCCGTGTGGAAGCCCATGCTGGAATCGAGCTGGTGGCTGGCTGCGTTTTCACGCTCAGTCTAAAATGGCAAATGGACACTTTGTCTAGGAAAGGATAAATAGAGCAAGAGAGAAGACAAGGGGGTTCCCACCTTGAAAGAGTTCCTGCCTTGACAGAGTTCCTGACAGGACAGGTTCCTGCCATGACAAGGTTCCCGTTTTGGACCATCCCTGCTTTTGGACAGCTCCTGCCTTCTGCACAGCTCTGGGTTTTACACCATCCCTGCCTGTGGATGGTTCTCCTCACTTTTGCACCATTCTGTGAAAACCTGCAGGCTTGGCAAGTCCTGGGGTCCTCTGAGAGAGCTGCTGGCAGCACCTGGACCCAGCTACTCTTGGACCCAGTTTGGCTCTCCCCTGCTGCTGCTGCAGCATCACTTCCACAAATCCCTGCCTTGTGGCAGCCATGTCTTGAGACATTTCTGAGTTTGGCAGCTTTGCCACTTGCCTTGGGCTTCTGTTACATGGATCCAGACTAC
The DNA here is from genome assembly GCA_013400475.1 of Tricholaema leucomelas. Lineage (NCBI taxonomy): Eukaryota > Metazoa > Chordata > Aves > Piciformes > Lybiidae > Tricholaema lacrymosa > Tricholaema leucomelas. The sequence continues at coordinate 564,307 of WAAF01010019.1, read as the reverse complement.
TGAATATTGCTTGCAGCATCAGAGTCAGTCGAGGCCCAAAGAAATCCAGCAAGGGATCACTGTCAAATGTCTATGTCACCTCCATGAGTAAAGCCTGTTGTTCCCTTAATTCTCTGCTTCAGCCTGATTGATTGTGGGGTAAAGCTGTGTTTATATCTTAGCCTTTGCCATTTCCTGACTTCCTAAACCTCTAAATTTGTCCAGAACATCCTTTGGAAGAATTCCTGATCAAATTAGAATCTGTAAATAAACCTAAACTAGTTTTGTATATAGCTTGGGGTCAGGGGTTTTCAGGAAAATAAAATCATTCTGTTTTTATAATTCCTGACTTGGCCACATTAATTCCCTGGCTCCACGACACTGCTCACAGGTCATTAGTGATAGAACAAGAGGGAATGGCCTTAAGCTGCCACTGGGTAGGTTTAGACTGGACAGGAGGAAGAATTTTTTTCCAGCAAGAGTGGTCAGGGATTGGAATGTGCTGCCCAGGGAGGTGGTGGAGTCACCAACCCTGGGTGTGTCTAAAGGTGATTTGGATGTGGTGCTTGGGGCTATGGTTTAGGATGAACCTTGTAGAGTAAGGTTCTGGATTGGATTTGGTGATCCTGAGGGGCTTGTCCAGCTTGGGTGTATCTGTGATTCTGTGAATGCAACTGCCAGGTGTGAACTGCTTTATAAGTAGAGATGGCCAGCCCAGATTTCCATCAGTTATAGGCCACAGGTAGCTAGGAAAAGGGAGGAGGATTAGAAACTTCAGAGTTAAAAAGAAAGGCCTTTCAGGAAGCCCTTACTTGTTCCACTTTGCCCAGCTGTGCTTCTGAGCTCTGAAAGAAACATCAAGCAGACAGGCTGGGGATTTCTCTCCTGTCTACCTACAATCCACAGGAATTCTCCTGCTGGTGTAGCACATTTGCCAAGCAATCCAGTTCTTTTGTTCCTCTCAGTAACTGGCTTTGAACTGAGATATGGTCATGCTACACCAACATCCCAGCTCTCTCCTCGGGGAGTGCTAGCAGTAGCAGTTTTCTTTGGGGTGAAATTGCCTCAGCCTAGCAACTAATTGCACCGAGGGCATTGATACAGGTTGGATTTATTAGCTCTGGTTACATGGCTGGATCATTTTTCCACATTCTGAAATGGAGCATAATTGGGCTATTTTTCATAACAAATGGAGTGTGCCCCTACAGAAGGAGGTTGGCCCACATCAAGTTTTGCCTCATTATTTTTAATGGCTCCAGCAGGGAAGGGGGTTCACTTCTCTGTTGGGGTCTTTCCAGACTAATGTTTTTCTGTTTGTTTAATGTCACAGAAGTTGGTCTCTGTCATATTGTCACATGTGATAATGTGTCAGTCCTGGTGATTTTCCTTTAGAATTGTGGTTTTGGAAACAAGGTGAACAAACCAAGTCCAGAAAGAAATATTACTACAGATATCCGAGTTTTCTGTGCTAACAAGTGGTCCAGAGCAGTGTTCTTACTTGCAAGAACAGGTGGATTTATTTTAACACAAAATGAAGCACTGCATCCAGTTCTGGGGCTTCCAACACAAGAATGACATCAAAGTGCTGGAGCAGGTCCAGAGGAAGCCATGTAGATGACCAGAGGGCTGGAGCACCTCCCTATAGGGACAGGCTGAGAGAGTTGGGGCTGTTCAGCCTGGAGAACAGAAGACTCCAGGCGGACCTTCAAGCAGCCTTCTAGTACCTGAAGGGGGAGGGACTTTTTACAACGGCTTGGAGCAACACGATGAAGGGGAATGGATGGAAGGTGGAAGAGAGGAGATTGAGACTAGAGATGAGAAAGAAATTCTTTCCAGTGAGGGTGGTGAGACACTGGAACAGGTTGCCCAGGGAGGTTGTGGATGGTCTGGAAGTGTTCAAGACCACCTTGGATGAGGCCTTGAGCAACCCAAGCTAGGGGGGCTGGAACTAGATGATCTTTAAGGTCTCTTCCAACCCAAACCATCCTATGATTCTATGAACTTTGAAGCTGAAAACTCTCCATAGTCATACACCTCATGACTTCACAGTGCCTTCACTTAACAGACAAGAAAGGGGAGTGCTGAAGAAAGAATGGGCACTTAGGCCTGGTAGTCCTTTACTGGCAGTCATGCAATATATTAATGTCTGATTTAAAGTGGACATCCCCAGCAGCAAAAGAATTCATGCCAGCTGGTCTGTGAAAAAATCCAGTCAACAAAACACCTACCTGGCCTGTGGTGCTTGAGTATTTTCTTTGCTTATTATGTGGTATGAGATCACAGATGTGCTCCTGCAAAAGGGGAAAAAAAGAAACATTTAGAACTTCCCACGAAAAATCAATCAGTTTCTTCCTCTTAGAGCATCTGCTTGTGTTTGAGTTATGTTTTGCTGGTGACTCTTTCAATCACAGACAAGAAAGGGCCAGATACACACAAAAGGAGAACATCAGACACTGTCTTCCTTCTTTTCTACCTTTACTTTTACTTACTGGCTAGCAATGAGAGACACAGCAGGGTAGCAGCAATCAAATCTGCTTTACAGCATGTTCCTGCTCTAGACATCTTGTAAGAAGCACAGATGTTCATTTTACATATTATTTGTGTTGGACCTTCCTCCCAAGTATGTCTTCAGGAGAAACAAGTGGTTATTATCACACAAAATGACTCTGTCACATGTTCTTGTCCCAGTTTCCTCTCCAGAGTCCCATGTTGGATGTGTGTGTGCATTTGTGCACCTCTGTGTTTGCCCTCGTGTGCAATTACTACTACATATACAACCTTCTAACAGTGGGATCACCTGGTAGGTTTTATCCTGATCAGTTATGCCTGGCACTCTGATTTCTGGGTGAGCACTCTGATTTCTGGGTGAGGCACCTCTGGGTGATTTCTGGGTGAGCATGAAGCACAAAGGCAGCTCTCACTTCTCTCTACAACGCAGCACTTCTGAAGACCTGCTCTATGAAATGGTATTGAGCTAGCTCAGAGGGGGTCAAATGTGTGCTAAGACATACAGTTAAGTCAGATTTCCCCCCTTCCTGGAGGTGTTCAAGGACAGGTTGAATGGGGCTTTGAGCAACCTCCTCTACTACAAGGTGTCCCTGCCCATGGTGTGGAGGTTGGAACGAGGTGATCTTTAAGATCTCTTCCAACCCAAACCATTCTGTGCTTCTGTGATTCTCTAATTTCATCTGAATGACTCCCTGGCATGAATTTCAGGTCACTACCTTCCTTTCCAAAATACCCCTGTGTGTGGTGCTCTATGGCACACCTCCAAGAGATTGCATTCCACAGAATAAACATCATTCTCCAGAATAACTAATCCCTGGCGTCAGTGCCTTCCATTAACCCATGCAACAAACCATTTTACTGAGAATGGAGAAAGGAAAAGGATGCATTTATTTCATGGAGTTCTTAGGATTGATGGTAACAGAAGTGCTAAAGCTAAAACCTAGAGCTCAGAGCAATCTATTGGAAATGTGTGCACTAATGCAAACAGAACTCATGTTAAGGGCTGAGGCTGGGCCAGCCATCAGCTGAGTGCCAAAAGCTCCCTGTAAACCCCTCTGCCTTCCCCAAAGGAAGATAAAGGGAAGAAGGGAGGGAGACTGATGGGCTGGGAAAGACACTGAACCAGTTGGGATGGAAAGAACAATCCAATGAGACAAAGACAAAGACACACAAGCCAATGTGGAACCCAACCCCTCATGACAAGGATGACACCACTGGCACCACTGATGCTGGGGGCAGGGACTGGGGAAGTCCCAGACTGGACTCAGTGGCAGATGGGAAGTGTGAGTTGAAGTCGAGTTGGATTCATAAACATGTGGATTGGAATACAGAGCAGAATGGAGGGAGTCCTTGTGGGACACCAGCCAATGAAGACTGAACCTAGTGGTCCCTCACCTTCATGCTGAAGATGGCATCAATGGGGATGGAATCCTTGGTCAGCTGAGGGTCACCGCTTCTGTCTGCTCCTTTCCACAGCTACACCTCCTCTGCCTTCCTGCAGCCCAAGGCAGGGCACATGCTGTGGCATTGCCCCTGCTGTGCCCAGGAGCAAGTCTAAGGCAGAGTCTTTGTGCAGCCCAGCCCTTGTCAGGAACTCTCCCCATCAGCTTCTTCCTGCTAGGAGCAGCTCCTGGCTGTGCAAACTGCCCTGAGCTTCAGAAGGTGCCTCAATGAGCAGAGCCTGACCTAAAAAATACTACAGGATTTGTTCTGTTCTAACTCAGACCAGGACAACATTTGCTTCCAAACATGGTGTGAATGAAACCAGTCTCATCAACACAGATCTCATATATTACCCTACATACAGACACTTGCTCATGCTGTGATTCATTTTGCTGCTGTAATGTCCACAGATAATCATAGAACAGTTTGGGTAGGGACCACAAAAGGTCATCTTGTCCAACCCCTCTGCAGCCAGCATGGACATCCTCTGCTAGAGCAGGATGTCCAGGTGCAGAACTTGTTCCTCACATCCAATCTCAATCTGCTGTGCTTTAGGTTGAAGCCACTGCTCGCATCCTATCCCTGTAGGCCTTTGCAAACAGTCACTCTGCAGCCTCCCTGTAGGCCTCTTCAGGTTCTGGCAGGCTGCTCTTAGGTCTCCCCAGAGCCTCTTCTCCAGGTTGAACACTACCATCTCCCTCAGTCTGTCCTCATAGCAGAGGTGCTTCAGCCAGTTACCATCTCCGCGGCCCTCCTCTGGCCCAGCTCCAGAGAGACAAAACGCCAGAGAGACTCCACGAAACTATCCCACAGGCAGCTTAAAACAAATAAAAGGTAGCACCGTTCCACAAACGAGCGACACGGCCACTGCTTCATTGTTATCACACGGCGTGGGGTACGGCTTGAAGGCGAGGCTTAAACCCACTGCAACAAGGCCGCTGACAGGGCAAAACGCGCCCCTCGGCCTGCCCAGCCCTCGACTCCATGCCGCTGCCCCGCAAGGGGTCATGGGGCTGCGGTAGCTTCCGGGGCACCGCCTCTGGGCAGTGCGCCCGAAGGCTGCGCACGGCACAGCCCCAGCGCCGCAAGGGGTGATGGGATGAGCGGGAAGATCCGAAGCATCGCGTGTGGGCAGCGCGCCCGACGGCTGCGCACGGCGCGGCCCCTGCCCCGTAAGGGGTGATGGGGAGGCTGCAACAGCTGAAGCACTGCGTGTGGGCAGTGCGCCCGACGGCTGCGCACGGCGCGGCCCCTGCCCCGTAAGGGGTGATGGGGAGGCTGCAACAGCTGAAGCACTGCGTGTGGGCAGTGCGCCCGAAGGCTGCGCACGGCACGGCCCCTGCCCCGTAAGGGGTGATGGGGGAGCGGCAAGAGATGAAGCATCGCGTGTGGGCAGCGCGCCCGACGGCTGCGCACGGCACGGCCCCTGCCCCGTAAGGGGTGATGGGGGAGCGGCAAGAGATGAAGCATCGCGTGTGGGCAGTGCGCCCGACGGCTGCGCACGGCACGGCCCCTGCCCCGTGAGGGGTGATGGGGGAGCGGCAAGAGCTGAAGCGTCGCCTGTGGGGAGCTCCCTGGACGGCTGCGGCCCGCACGGGCCCCGGCCCGCAAGGGGTGATGGAGTGAGCGGCAAGAGCTGAAGCGTCGCCTGTGAGCAGCTCCCTGCACGGCTGCGCCCCGCACGGCCCCCGCCCCGCAAGGGGTGATGGAGTGAGCGGCAAGAGCTGCAGTATCGGTGTGGGCAGTGCGCCCGATGGCTGCGCCCGGCACGGGTCACGCTGCCGGCCTCGCTCCGCCTCGCCCTCCGTTCCGCGCCTCTCGGTTCCCTTTGCTCTGCACTGCTCTCTGCTGTCCGTCTCTGGCCGACTGCTGCCGCCACCGCTCCTCACCGACTACGCGGCCTAGTCCTAGATGTCTTCTACTGCCTCCATCGCTCCGCCAGCCCCGCGCCGCTCCGTGTCCGTCGCTGCCGCGGAGGGCCTCCCCACTCCGCTTTTATCAAATCGTGTACCTGTCAGGAGCAACTTCCCCATGATTCTATGATGATTCTATGAGCTGGATGTAGGGAATGGTAATGTCTCTTCCTTTAGCTCTCTCCCTTTCTTTCTCTCGCTACTTTTCCCTCTCCTTTCCTTCTAATTTTCCCTGTTCTCCCGTCCAGTCTAATAAGCCAAACTCATCTGCTCTTTGGGGTTGGTTCACCTTTATTTAGTCCAAGGGAATTATTTAAATCTGAGCACGAAGCTCCTTGCTCACCGGGGCTGGTACAGGATAACTGGGTGGTGACGACCATGTCTTGTCATTTTCTTTCTCAGGCCATGGTGGAAGCTGAAAGAGGGAAGGTTTGCAAGAAGGCATCAATCGTAGAAGTGTGTTGAGGGTAAGCCAAACAGCAAGAAACCCATAAAGATAGAGACTTTGCACTTGGCATTTTTGGATTATTTACTGGGAGAAAGTGTCATGGGAAGTGCAACAGAACAGTTGTTGTTTGGAGTAGTCCAACACAGATATGAAATCTTATCAACTGAGTGTGTCCCAGTCACCCCTTGCCATGCCAGGTTTCTGTCTGGAGGAGTGTATGCGTCAAGCATGCATGTTTCAAGACACTGGGGCAAAAGAGAATCAGGGTTCAGGCAGTGGGTGATAAACTTCTCTAAGAAGCATCTGTGTTTGTTTCTGGAGTGTGTTCAGGGAAGGTCAGCAAAGCTGGTGGAGCACAAATCTTGTGAGAAGTGGCTGAGGGAACTGGAGTTGTTGAGTATGAAGGCTGAGGAGAGACCTTAGTGCTCTCTACAAATACCTGAAAGAAGCTGGAGTGAGGAGGGGGTCTCCTGTCTGTAATATCAAGTGACAGCATGAGAGGAGATGGCCTGATGTTGTGCCCTGGAAATTTATGTTGGATATGAGGAAAAATTTCTTTCCCTCAAAAACGGTCAGGCATTGGAACAATTTGCCAAGGTTGGTGGTGGAGTTGCCACAGCTGGAGGTGTTCAAGGAACATGGGGACATGGCACTGCGTGACATGGTTTGATAGCTGTGGTAGTGTTAAGTTGATGGTTCAATGGGCTTAGAGGTGTGTTGAAACTGAAACAATTCTATGATTCTGTGTTTCCTTACTCTTTCATTGTAACCACTCTAACAAACAGTTGTAGGTGGTCAAATAATAGGTCTTAATTGCTTAGACAGGTGGCAAGAAGGTAAATCAAGGCCCAAGGAAAGAAAATGCATTGTCCAGTCCATTTATCAGTGACAAAACTAGACAAATGTTGGCTTTATTCTACTTTCTAGTCTGTAACCTGCCTTTACCTTCTCCATTCACTGTAGCATATTTGCGTTTCTGATGCATAGCAGAAAAGATGGGCTACAGTTTGCCCAGAAGATTAATGGCTTGGTAACTGAGTCAGGTTTCCTCCCTGAGGACTCTCTGGTAGAGGATCCTTAAAAGGAAGCTTGCTTTCACCTGTTTGCTGGTTGTAGCCCATTGCAAGGTCCTGCTGGTCTTCAGTATTTGAAGCCACAGGAGTCCTTATAGGTTAAAACCAATCATTTGAATTGCAGCTGGAGAGCAGCACCCTCTTTTCTGGAGCCTCTATTACAAGAGGGATGTGGAGGTGCTGGAGTGTGTCCAGAGAAGGATGATCAGAGGGCTGGAGCACCTCTGCTGCAAGGACAGACTGAAAGAGTAGGGGCTGTTCAGTCTGGAGAAGAGGAGGCTCCCAGGGGACCTTTTTGTGGCCTTCCAGTGTCTGAAGAGGACCTCCAAAAAAGCTGGGGAGGGACTATTTAGGCTGTCAGGGAGTGACAGGACTGGGGGGAATGGAGCAAAGCTGGAGGTGGGTAGGTTCAGAGTGGAGATGAGGAGGAAGTTGTTCAGCATGAGTGGTGAGAGGCTGGAATGGGTTGCCTAGGGAGGTGGTTGAGGGCCCATCCTTGGAGATGTTTAAGGCCAGGCTGGATGAGGCTATGGGCAGCCTGCTCTAGGGTAGGGGGTCGCTGCCCATGGCAGGGTGCTTGGAACTGGCTGATCCTTGTGGTCCCTTCCAACCCTGACTGATTCTATGACTCTTTCAGCTCAGTGCCTCCTGCATCAGCTCTGCCTCTGATTTGTTTGCATGTACAACAAATTAATTGCCAAGTAAGTCAGGTGTGGATAGATGGTAGCAGCAGTGACTTAGCATCTGAAAGAACTGGTTGCAAGCTACCAGCCACAGCAGAGTTATGGTGGCAGAAGGAGTTGTAAGTGGAGCTGCAGATTTCACAGACCTTCATCTCCAGTGTCAGAAAATGTTGCACGCAGCACTGATGAGCTGAGGGTTGGCTACACTGATGGTTTACTTCCACAGCAACACAATGAATGCATGAAGGCACATCCCTTTACTTGGGTTAAAAATGAGAATCATTAAGGTTGGGAAAGCCCTGTATGATCATCCAGTCCAGCCATCAACTGTGCACCACCATTGAGCCACATCCCCGAGTGCTATATCCACAGGTTTCTTGAACGTCTCCAGGAATGGGCACTCACTCCACCACCTCCCTGGGTAGTCTGTTCCAATGCCTGACCAGTCTTGCAGCAAAGAAATCTTTTCTCACATGCATCCTAAACTTCTGATTGGTTTGTTGAACACTGACTACCAAATGAAATGGACATCAACTACCAAAGAGGTTTTGCAGAGGTTTAAGGGAATGGAATTCCTTATTTCAAGTGCTGCTGAAACTTGAGTTCTGAATATTTATTTTCTCCCTAAACTAAAACAACTGAATTTGTAATTAACTAACTTGAGAACAAGCTTCAGAGCAGTGTAAAGAGCCCCAGAGATGCAGCAGAATTAGATTGCCTCTTTCCACTAATGCTGTCTAACAAATAGGTTTCAGGAGCACACATTAGTTGACATTAGAAATGCTCTCAAAAAATAATCTAGCCCCAAATTTGCTTGTTCCAGCTGATCTACTTAATAATACTTGAGTATGCAGACTGTGCTTACTATTTTCATTGCACTTCTGGAGTGGAAACAGTATAAAGCATCTTCAAAAGTGGTTCTCTCATAAGAAAAAACAACTTTGCACACTTCAGGATGAGACCAGTTCTTATTTTACATCAGTTTACACTTCAATGACATGAGCAGTGCTTCTCCTTATTTTACCCTGGACCACAACTTAGATTTCTTCTCATTTACATAAATGCAGAGCTAATGTTGATCTAATCTATGAGAATCTGGCACACCACCCATCAGAGCCTTGCTCCTGGGAAGGAACAATAAACTGCAGCAGTACAGGCCGGGAGGGAGACCTGCTGGAGGGCAGCCCCGTGGAGAAGGACCTGGGAGTACTGGTGGGCACCGAGTTCTGCATGGGACAGCAGTGAGCACTAGTGGGCAAGAAGGCCAGTGAGGTTGTGANCGTGGAGAAGGACCTGGGAGTACTGGTGGGCAAGAAGGCCAGTGAGGTTGTGGGGAGCCTTAGGAAGAATATGGCCAGCAGATCAAGGGAGGTTCTCTTCCCTCTCTACTCTGCCCTAGTGGGGCCCCACCTGGAATATTGCATGTAGTTCTGGGCTCCCCAGTTCAAAAAGGACAGAGATCTGCTGGAGAGAGTCCAGGGCAAGAGATGGAAACTGCAGGACAGAAAGTTGCACCTCAACAGGAGGAAGAACTTCTTTGCTGTAAGAGTGACGGAGCAGTGGAACAGGCTGCCCAGAGAGGTTGTGGAGTCTCCTTGTCTGGAGCCTTTCCAGCCCTGTCTGGATGTGTTCTTGTGCCACCTACACTGGATTCTCTGTTCCTGCTCTGGCAGAGAGATTTGACTGAAAGCTCTCCAGAGGTCCTTTCCAACCTCTAACATCCTGGGATCCTGTGATCTATTTCTCTCAGACAGTTTCTTACTCATATATTACAAGCTCTGCAATTTTGGGTGGTTCCTTTCTTGAAATCCCAGTTTACAGGGTTATATTATTTTACAAGGAATTCAACTTCCAGCTTTCTTTTCAAGTTTTCTTGGCTGCTAAGAGACATTTGGAAAGGTTAATCTGAAAGGATCAAACACCAGAAGGCAAATAATAGAAAAATCCCAAGAGATGTTACTTTTTAAATCTCCTGATTTTTGAAGCAGTTTTACGGGATTAAATTGCAACAGGGGAGATTGAGGTTAAACAGGAGGAAAACCTTCTGCTTTAAGGATAGTTAAGTAGTAGGACAACATTTTAAACCCCCAGAATCCCATCACAGTGATGTTGGAAGAGGCTTCTGAAGATCATCTAGTCCAGCCCCCTGCTGAAGCAGAGTCACCCCCAGCAGCTTGCCCAGGATCACAATATCCAGGTGGGTTTGGAATCTCTCCAGAGAAGGAGACTCTGCTGCCTCTCTGGGCAGCCTGCTCTGGGGCTGCAGCAGCCTCACAACATAGAAATTTCTCATCATAGAAGGGAAGAGACCTCCAAAGATCATACAGTCCAACATCCTAGCAGTCAGGGGGGACATCCTTCACTAGATCAGGTTGCTCACAGCCCTGTCCAGCCTCACCTCACCTTGAATATCTTCAGGATGGGGCCTCAGGTAACCTGTTGTAGTGTTCCAGCAGCCTCATGGTGCAGAACTTATTCCTAACATCCAATCTCAATCTGCTCTGCTCTAGTTTCAAAGTATTTTCCATCATCCTGTCCCTGCAGCCTTTGCAAACAGTCTCTCTGCAGCTGCCTTGAAGCCCTCTTCAGGTACTGACAGGCTGCTCTTAGGTCTCCCTGGAGCCTTCTTTTCTCCATGCTGAACAACCTGGAGCACAGGAAAGCCATCTTTCTGCATCCCAAAAGGTCAGGGATTCTTAAACTTCATGTTGTGTGCTCTCTAAGCTGAAGAAATGATCAGCCAGGATCCAAGAAGTAGAGGAACTCCTGGTGATGGTCTTCATATGCCTGGTGCTGACGCCAAGCACTACCAGTCATAGAATCACAGAATAGTAGGGTTGGGGGGGCCTTTGAAAGATAACATTGAGTCCACCCCCCCATGTCAGAGTAGGATCACCTAGAACAGGTCACACAGAAACAGACCAGGTGGGGCTTGAAAGCCTCCAGAGAAGGATCTTTAGAGAAGACATAGTCAGTTCTGTTCTTTTTCTGTTGTCTCAGGAGAACAGACCTTTTCTGCTGCAGTGATGTGCTGCTGGTGCTCTTATGTTCGTGGTAAAAACACATTCAAAAGGCAAATCTTAAACTGCAAGTGCAACATGGTCTGTCTCAGCCTTAAATAACAGAGAAGTGTCTCAGCTATTATCTTAGAATCATAGAATCAAGCAGGTTGCAAGGGACCTCCAAGCTCATCCAGTCCAACCTATCACCCAGCCCTATCCAGTCAACCAGACCATGGCACTAAGTGCCTCATCCAGGCTTTTCTGGAAAGGGACATTGTGATCAACAGTACCTGATCTCTAAGAGTCCCATGTCTGGCACTGAGGAATCCAGAAGCATCTGGTTTCTAATGGAGTTATGATCACACTGATAAATTCAACTTCACTTTGTCAGCTCAGGTCAAGAAGAATGTTCTTGCTACTCCATTCTCCAAAAAGAGGAGTCAGGTATAGACACTCCATCAAAAAAATCCATTTTCTTTCTTGTATTTTACTACTCCTTGCATCCAAACCAGTGTCTCCCAGTCATCCCCAGTCTGCTGTACACACCTCCAGCTCTGCTCAGTGGAGGAGAAGCAAGCAGAGCATGTTTTTGCACCATCTCCATAGTTCAGTGTTTGCTGTTAGTAAAAGGGCCTGGCTGCCTCAGGAACTCCAATGCAGTTTCATATTCCTAGAGGGTAAAAGAAGTTGCTGGAAATCAATAGAGGAACTTTTTCTTTTGCAGTATTGAAGTGAAGGTTGGTCAATGGAAAAGGCTCAGCCTTTCAGAAAATGTCTCTCTCAACATCTCTCTCCTGCAGCTTCACAAGCTCTCCTGAGGATTGTGAAAAGTCATTCCAAATACAAAGGCAGAACTATGCAGCATTCCTGGCCAGGGTTATAAAAACGAATCAGAGCTGTGTGCCTCCTGCTTCCCCAGCAAATACACCCAAAATGCAGCAGCATTTTCCTAGTGAAAATGTGATTTGCTAGGTACACACGAGAAGACCAAGAGCTGAAACCTGCTGCCAGTTAAGCCTGTCTAAATCTGAAGTCATTATTTTGGTCATCCCAGATTTTCTGCCTCATATCTGTACTGGTCTTGTGTAACCTGCTTTGGATGGACCTGCTCTTGGGGGTGGGGAGGTTGGACTAGATAATATCCAGAAATTCTTTCTTCTGATTCTGTAACTCAGAGGAGATATTTGGCTCAAAGGACAGAGTGTGCAAGTTCCAGTGCCTCACTGTTTTTAACTGAAAACAGTGTCTTTGTACTCCCTCTCTGCAATATAAATCTCCAAGGGTGCTGTGAGGATGGGATAACACATAAATTTAATTGCCTCATTTCCAGGTATGTTTAGAATCATAGAATTCTTCAAGTTGGGAAAGATCTTTAAGCTCATGAAGTCTATCCACTCTCCCAGCACAGTCAAGTTCTTCACTAAACCATGTCACTCAGCACCACATCTGCACAGCCTTTAAGTTCTTCCAGTGCCTTCACCACTGCCCTGGGCAGCCTGTTGTGGGGCTTGACAAACCTTTGGGGGAAGAAATTGTTCCTCGTGTGCGGCCTAAACTTCCCCTGAGACAATTTGAGGTTGTTTCCAGTTGTCCTGTCACTTGTTACCTGGGGGAAGAGGCCAACATCCACCTGGCTCCAACCTCCTTTCAGGGAGTTGTAAAGAGTGAGAAGGTCTCCCCTCAGCCTCCTTTCCTCCAAGTTTCCTCAGCTGCTCCTTACAAGGCTTATGCTCTATACCCTCCAGCACCATCCTTGCCCTGTGTTGGCTCTTGCTTATCTCCCTGATGTCCCTGTGACCTTCACTTCTCCCCATAAATCCTTGTACTGGTGTCATTGGTCAGCCCCAGGCAGAGAAATGAGCACTAGTGTTTTTCTTTATAGAGAACTCTTCAAGGCATTTTCTAATGGTGGCCTGGTTCCAATTTATCTTCCTACAAAGACAGCAAATTCTCTCTCTTTTGTGGTTTCTGTTGCTGTTGGTATGCACGTGCAGGGTCAGGCTGGAATGCAAGCTCAGGTCTCCTCCCTGTTGCAGTTCTAGAATTGTCTGAAGGTGATAGAAGAGCATTAACATCTCCTTGGCTGCAGTGATTAATAGATTAATGATGGTAGCTGAGTGCAGGTATTGATTTGTTTGACAAGCCAATTAATCATTGCAGCATGGGATTAGGAGCACAGACATCAGTGCCAGGTCAAAGTTAGAGGTCAGGAAGGCATTTAGCAACCATAGAAAGCAGTGAGGAACTCGAGGGGTAAAAGAAAATACCAGTAAATAGTTGGGCAGGGTGAAATAACTTTTTAGTTGTCTCCTGAATTCCAGTTTTCATTTTGAGTTCTTTGAGAGCCTCAAGGAGCAGGAGCATGAGTCAGTACAGGTGTGGATTTGTTTTGGGATGAGAGCTGTTTCTCTGGAATGCAAACCAGTTGGTAGGCTGCTCAGATTTGAAACATTTAGTGGCATTTTTGTCTGGGAGTAAGCTGACATGTAGACATGGCAGGCAGGTTTGGGGGACAGGGAAATCTGTGAGGTTAAAGATTACAAAACAAACCAAAATAAAACCCAAACAACCCCAAAACAGAAAAGTCTAGGAAGAAGCACACCTTGCAGTTAATATGGAGAGCTGCACAGACAAAGCCTTATCATTTTGAATCCTAGAATAGTCGATTTTTTTTGTTTGTTTGTTTGGAAAGGTCCTCTAAGATCATCCAGTCCAACCATCAATCTGACACCAGCGTGGCCATCAAACCATGGCCTGCAGTGCCACAGACACAGGTTTCTTCAGCACCTCCAGGTATGGGGACTCCACCACTTCCCTGGGCAGCCTGTTCCAGTCCCTGACCACTAGAGGAAATGGGTTCAAGCAGCACCATGGGAGGTTTAAGCTGGATATGAGGAAATACTTCCTCACTGAAAGGGTTCTGAAACACTGGAACAGGCTGCCCAGTGCAGTGTTGGTCACCATCCCTGTAGGTGTTTAAGCAGTGTGTGGACCTGGTGCTGAGGGACGTGGGTTAGTTGTGGCCCCTCAGTGCTGGGTTGAGAGTTGGACTGGAAGGTCTCTTCCAAGCAAAGATACTCTATGAACTGAAAACAGCCAGGTGAAGACACCACCAGCTTGCACTGTGAGATGCAGAAGTAGTAATCAGGTTAAAATACTTCAGGAAGTAATTTAGGCTGTTAGCAGATTGGTCATTTCCCCAATCAAACCCCAGTCCTGGGTGATACATTACTTTGGTCATGACACATGGCTTACTGGAGCAGTGCAATGAAAAATGAGCTCTAAAGTCAGCAAGGGACTAAAAATCTACACACACACACACCCCCCAAAAAAAAAAAGATACAAAACCTTTGTATGAATAATAGCATTAAAGGTACTGCCTTGGCATAATACGAATGCCCAAAACACAAGAAAAAAACTTTGCTGGTCTCAGATGAAAAAACAATTCCCCCTGAAGCAAAGTAGGCACAGATTTGTTTGTGTCAGCTGCAAAACCTGGTGCTCATTGGAGATCATTTTTCTTACTTCCTCAGCTGGATAAATTTAGATAAAGGCTTTTGTTCAAATCTGTGTTTTGGGTTTTTTTTCCTAGTAGATGTTGCTGGTCTGGTACTGGGAGACATTTTAAGGCATGTGTAATTCTGGAAGTTTGCAGTGAAGTTTTTAGCAGTGGACCTCAAAGAAAAGACAAAGATTCAATTCCTTTAGGTACCTACAGAAGAAAGCCAAGGTTTATCATGGATAGAATTGGGAGGTTTGGCATCTTGGAAACTCATTTCTAAAATCTTAGGGGGTTTGGAATGCCAGATGAAAAATTCTGTATGAGTTTAGCATGGAAAATGAACAACCTACACATGAGATACAGAGATCTACTTCAGTAAACCACAGGCTCCTGCAAGCTGGAAGGTAGAATTGCTGTTTTTTACTCTTGTTCTTGTGCACATTCCCAGCTACAGACATATCAGGGTGATAGGGATAGGCTTTTAAGAGAGCTGCTAGTGACAGGACGAAGGGTGATGGGTTTAAACTAAAAGAGGGGAGATGTAGGCTAGATAGAAGCATTTTTACACTGAAGGTGCTGAGACTCTGGCCCAAATAGCCCAAAGAGATCGGGAATGCCCCACCCCAGAAATCATTCCAGGTCAGTTTGGACATCCTGCTCTAGTTGGCTAGAGGGCTTGAACTAGATGGCCTTTAAAGGTTTCTGTGTTGGCTGCAGAGGGCTTGAACTAGATGGCCTTTAAAGGTTTCCTCCAGCCCAATCAATGATTGTATTCTCTGCTCTGGCCTGATAAGGAATTTCTTCTGCAAAGGCACCATAAAGCAGTGATGTTGTGTGATGCTTCCCCACTCTCTTTGGGGATCTCTCTGGATAGAGGATAACAGAAAGAAGAAAGAGGTGGGTCTGAAAGGGAGAGAAGAGATGGATGCAGAGTTGGCTGTTTTGCTAATAATTCCTTAATGGGGCAAGAACCACAAAGAGCAGTGGCAGTGCAGGCTGAAAACATCCCAACATACAAGCAGCATCTTCATGTTTGCTTTAGTCATTCTTGAAACAATAACACAACTATATGAAGGAGTCTGCCCAAATCTGAGTAACCACTGAAGGATAACGTGTGTGTCCTTACCTAGTTTATTCAATAGGTTTACATAAACACTTGTTTGAATAAATTATTATGTTTAAAATATTACTGTAGAATATAAAAGTACAATTTTGACAGAGTAAGGAGAATGTGGTTAGGTTCTGCCACAAATATAAAACAGTGACTGTTCACACCAAAGGCAGAACTCACAGGCTAAGGAGCAGGCTGAGGTCTAGTTGAAGATGATCTGGTTTAGACTAGATAAAGAAACTTTTTTACACTGAGGGTGGTGAGACCCTGGTTTAGGTTGGCCATAGAAGTTGGTAGATTCTCCATCCCTGGAGCTATTCCATGTCAGGTTGTCTGGGGGTCCTGATCAACCTGCTCTAGTTGGAGATGTCCCTGCTGACTTCAGGGGGGGTTGGAACTAGGTGACCTTAAGAGGTCCCTTCCAGCCCAGACTGATCTGTGAGTCTGTTTCCGTGGTCTCCCTAAGCACACCATTGCCTGTGGCTTGGACAGTTGGTGCCTGCATTGCAGAAGAACATTCTCAACTCACTAGACCAACACAGGGGCTCTGCAGAACAGCTGACTTGACTGGCATGTGCTTTGGTTGGCTGTGACACTGAAGTGACACTGAAGTGACTCTGACTTCAGTAGCCACCACAGACTGATGCAGAATGTGTTGTAGTTCAAAGTGTATTCTTTACCAGCAGGACCTGGAATTGTCCCCTTCTCTCTACAGCTCCCTGAAAGGAGGTTGCAGACAGGTGAGGGTTGGTCTCTCCTCTCTAGTATAAGGTGATAGAATGAGAGGAGATGGCCTGAAGTTGTGCTAGGTTTAGGTTGGAGACCAGGAGCAATTTGTTTGCTGGAAGAATGGGCAGGGATTAGAACAGGCTGCCCAGGAGTGTGCTGGAGTCTCCACCCCTGGAGGCATTGAAGAAACCTGTGGCCGTGGCACTATGAGCCATCGTTTAATGACTGTGGTGGTGTTGGGTTCACTGTTGGACAGGATGGTCTTAGAGGTCTTTCCAACCAAAGCAGTTCTTTGATTCTCTATGTGCAGGCATAGATCTACCCACAGAAGATGAGGCAGAGGGCACCTGTTTCTCTAATTGTGACAGCTCTGAGTGTTTACTTGGGCTTTCTGAAGTACAGCTTGGTTTGGGCTCCTGCCATGATCAGACTCGTTTTCAGCAGACAGCAATTTAATGTGCACCGAGCAAGAAGAAAGTGAGGGGTTTGACAAGCTGTCATCAGGAAGATTTTTCCAGACACCCAGGGAGCCTACTAGAGCTTTTTCACTGTAATTCCTAATATGACAGAAACTAAAGCTTGAACCCTTGGTTGTCCATTTTAAATGTAGACCTTCCTGGTTCACTATGCTAAAACTTTAGCTCAAGGCAAGGTTTAAGCAGAAATCAAAGAGGAAAGCAATGCAGTTGAATTTGAACACGGTAAAATTGACCATCTGAGATGTGAACAGCATTGCACTGTCCTCTGATAAACATTGAGGATGAGGCCAAAAGAAAGAAGGCAGAGAAGTGACTGGCAGATGAGATTTTCTTTTACAAACAGCAGAACGTGATAAAAATACTCACCCTGTTTTTCTAAGTCAATGGAGATGGGTTTGTCATGTTGAAAACATGAAGTGAAGCAAGAAACAGCATTTTGATGAACTAGTAGACATTTCACAAACTGTTTTAGGGTGCCAGCCTGAGCTGGCTTGCAGCATGTCAGGTACTTTGGAACATAAATCCAGTATATAATCACCACTGGTTTGTATTCTCTGTGTTGTTATAGCTCTGTAACATGTATCACAGAATCAAGGAATGTGTTGAGTTGGAAGAGAGAGACCTCAAAGCTCATCCAGTTCCAACCCCACTTCCCACTAGCCCAGGTTGCTCAAGGCCTCATCCAACCTGGCCTTGAACACCGGTAGGGAGGAGGCATCCACAACCTCCCTGGACAACCTGTGCCAATGTTTCCCCACCCTCACTGTGAAGAATTTGTAACTAGAAGTAGGAGTCCTAGCTCATTGAGTGGACAGCATTACCATGGTGGTTATCTGAAGTGCATACGTACCCAGCCTTCAACTCAGGGCATGAATTTCACCTGTGTCAATTACCTACTTTTACAGAACAGGTTTAGTGAAATGGTGAGGGTTGGAAGAGACCTGCAGAGATCTTTGAGTCCAGCCTCCATGCCAAATCAAAATAACCCAGGGCAGATCACATAGGCACTCATCCAGATGGGTCTTGTAAGCCTCCAGAGGAGACTCGACAGCCGTTCTGGGCAGCCTGCTGCAATGCTCTGTCACTCTCACATCTCCCTGGATGTAGGTGTCCAAGGCCAAGTTGGGTGAGACCTTGAGCAGCCCATGCTAGTGGAAGGTGTCCCTGCTCATGGCAGGAAAGTTGGAACTAGCTGAACATTAAGGTTCTTTCCAAACCATTCTATGACTCTATGCTAAATAACACAGAAGGGTCTTTCAGAATTCCATGACTGCAGCAGCGCTGTCAGAAGTGTGTAAGTGCCCTGTGGTATCAGTATCTCGTATGTCACATTGCACCCTACAGAGTTTCCTTTAGGTTTCAGTGGTCAGAGTGAAGCTGGGCAACGTGGCATTAAGTAGCTCAAGTGCTTCACTGCCAGCTCTCCATCTGGATGAGGATGCTGAGGGACAGCCTGTCTCTCTGGCGTTGCACAGGAGCTGTTACGAGAGTACTGGAAGGAACAAAATAATCCACACCTGGTTTGGGAAAGGGTTGTTTTGGAGCAACTTGTAATTAGCAACTAATCACCAGCCTCTCGAGCAGAAGAGCTCACATCTAGCAACCAGGTTCACAAAATCACAGACTGCCAGGTTGGATGGAGCCCTAAGGATTATCTTCTCCAACCTTTTTCAATGATAGCCTAGTTGAAATGAGCTGGCCCAGCACCCTGGCAAACTGAGTCTTACAACTGTCCCATACAGGGAGATCCACTGCTGCCTTTGGATGATGATTCCAGTGTCTGACTGGTTTCATGGGAAAACATTGTCTTCTGGAATCCAGTGGGAATGTCCCCAGCAGTCACTTGTCCCCATCACCTCTTGTCTTTTCTATGTGACTTCTTGGACAAAGGAAGTCTCTATCCCCCTTGTAGCCGCCCTGTATGTCCCAGTCCGTGGCAATAAAGATTCCCCTAAGCCTTCTCCAGGCTGCACACAGCCATCTCTCAGCCTTTCTTCCATTTGTCAGGCCTTCCAGTCCTCTGATCAATCTTACAGTCGTTCTCCAGGCACTTTCCAGCCTGTCCACATCTTCCAAACAGCCCTTAAAATAGGTGAGAAATGAGATTTCCACGTGCATGGCTTCCTCACCTCTTTGTTGAAGGACAGTAATAGGGTGACCAAGGCACAATGCCTTTGTGCACTCAGACTGCTGATACTGTTGCGTATTGTAACACATCTCCCTAGCAACCCAGGCCACTGAAAGCACATCAGATTTGTTCTCTGCTCACTAAAATGGCTTGCTATAAAATACTGAATTGAGTTCAAGGTCGTGGCTTCCTCTAAAAGCGTTCAATTGTCTAGGCCTGGCACATATGGAGTTTGAGCAGAAATGACAGCTTGGGCCCGGAAGATTTTCCGCTGATGGGAAAGTTCATGTGTGCAGGTGGAACTGGCTGAGAAATACATGTAAAGCTACTGTTGAGCTCTCCCAGGAGCAAATGACCACCACAAATCTCACTGTTTTTTCAGCCCAAATGCAGGCTTTTGTTCTTTGTCTTTAATGTATTTGTCTTTTCTAACAGACACATTAAGGGGAAGTTGTGCACCATACACAGTAAGACATTCCAGGCTTCCTTCTGCAGAAGAAGAGCAAGGGCACAATCTGTATGTTGCAAAGGGTGATTTATTGCCTAATGCTCCTAATTTATTAGCTGATCATCACCTTCCCCACCCTTCTCAAGCCCCTTCTTGGTACTTTTGGTTTGCATGGAAAGAAGTAGAAGGCTGAAGTCAAAGGACAAGTGTGAAAGAACGCTTCCGAGAGTACAACAATGGATCAATGAACAGTTAATCAGAGAGGTAGATGGTCAAGCACAGCAATCCCACATGGTTCTGTAACCTCAGGCAGCAGCAGTTTGCTCTGTGCTTAAAAGCAACAGCTCTTCTGACGAGAGAAATTCCATTGAATAATTGCAGTTATTTAAAAGGTGATTAGAGAGCAGTAATTTATTCCAGATATATTACAATGTTTGTTGTTCTTTTTTTTTCCCCTAGGGAATCCTGGAAGGTTGTTACTGGTTCTCATAAAGCAATTTTACTCCTCACAATCAATATTGATTTTATTATACCACATTATTGCTTAGATTTATTTTCTTATTTTAGGTATTAATATCATTTAAAAGAAGTTTGGGTATTAATATCATTTGAAAGGAATGAGGTAGAGCACTGGCTTCAGCATTTCACATTTAAAACAATACAAAACATTAACTTTCCATCTTATTTCCAGCTCATCTAAAACCAGAGTTTTTAGATTTAATCTATTTGTCCTCTTCTTCTGAGTTAAGGAGTTTCAATAAGTAAGGAGTTTCAATCAGTGGGAGTCTAGCTGAGGTGAGAATTAGGCTTCTCAGAACTGTGAGGAGATGCAGAGTTCACTCCCGGTGTGTTATCAAGTGTCACCCTAAACCAGTTAACCAGTTCATGGAGTCATAGAAGGTAGGGGTTGGAAGGGATATCTGGAGATCGTTGGGTCCAGCTGCCCTGCTAAAGCAGGGTCACATGGGGCAAGTCACACAGGAACACATCCAGATGGGTCTTCAAAGTGTCCAGAGAAGGAGACTCCAAACTCTCATAGTAGAGTTTTAACTCATGTTGAGGAGAAGCTTCTTGTGTTCCAGTTTGTATCCACTGGCCCTTGTCACAGGACACCACTGAAAAAGCCTGACCCCTTCTTCTTGACACCCACCCTGCAGATATTTATAAACACTAATAAGATCCCCTCTGAGTCTGCTCTTTTGAGGGCTAAACAGCTGCAGGTCTCAGCCTTTTCTCACCAGGCAGGTGTTCCTTCATCATTGTCACAGCATCCATTGGACATTCTCTGTTGTTTTCCTGTCCCTCTTGAGCTGGGGAGCTTAGAACTGGATATAATACTCAAATGTGGTCTCATTAGGTTAGAGTAGAGGGAAGAAGAACCTCCCTTGACCTGCCAACCATAGTCTTCTTAATGCACCCTAAGTTACCTTCTTGGCCACAAAGGCACTTTGCTGTCCCATGGTTAACTTATTGTCTATCAGGACTCCAATGGAGCTGGTTCCCAGCAGGTCAAGCCCTAACCTGTATTGGTGTAATTCAGGTAATAAAGCTTGGATCAAAACCATGTTCTTGGGGAGTACCCTAACACATTTAATCCCATGTAATTAAGAAGCCTCTTTTCATGTGTTGAGCCTACTTGTTTCTTAACTCAGCTCTGTCTCTTTACTCCTGCTTACATTTATCTGCTCCAAACACTTTTCACCACAGTTTGCACACAGACACACACCCCTAGAAAACCCCCAGAACTCCTCAGAGCAGAGTGTTATCCAGAGCCCTTGGCAGGCTCCTCAGTTCTGTTCTTCGCAGGGATGAATTTTACATCTCAGATACATGAGGAAGAGAAGTGCTTTTCAAAAAGAAATCCATCCTTTTATTATTTTCCAAGTATTCCAGGGCAGGTAATTATTATTATTTTTTTTCAAACAGAAGCAGATGTCATTGTAAAAGAAAGAATGAAAGGAAATTCAGTGCCTTCTTTTCTGCACCCAGCTGATCTAATCCGTATTTACTGCAGGAAAGTCGGAAGCAATGAGGGTGAAAGAAAGAGAGATTGATATCTCTCTGGGAAGAAGTGGTGTGTGCTTCAGTGGGACTTGGTTGTGGAGTTTCTTTAAATATATATATATATACACACACATATATGAGAACAAAATTGACTTCCATATTGTGTGAAGCACAATCATCCTCTCCAGGGAGGAGCAGCTGAGGGACCTGGAGTTGTTTAGACCGGAGAGAATGAGGTTGAGGGGAGATCTCATTGCTCTGTACATCTCTCTGAAAGAGGTTGGAAAAAAACATAGATGACCTTTAGAGGTCCCTTCCAACCTGGGTGGTTCTATGATTCTGTGATTCCATAGTGGAAAGGATGTTGGAGAGCTAGATGGGGCTTGGTCACTTCTCCCTAGTGACAAGTGATAGGATAAGAGGAAATAGCCTCAAGTTGCACCAGGGGAGGTTAGACATTAGAAGAAACCTCTTCACTGTAAAGGTTTTTGACTACTGGAACAGGCGCTCCAGGGAGGTGCTTGAATTCCTGTCCCTCGAGCTTGATGATCTTAAAGGTCTCTTCCACTTAAAATGATTCTATAATCCTTTAAAATCTGTTTGATCAGGATTTCACCTGGGTTTAAAACACCTTTTTGTCTGACAAGAGGGGTAGGAGTGACTGGTAAGCGTGGAGGAGTTCTCTAGTTTTTATGCTGGGTAAAGCAAAAGCTGTTGATACAGGGAAGTGGTGGATACAAGAGATGTTAATTAGTCACTGTGAAGGGTGAAGGCAATGCCTTCAGAATAAACAATATCATGCCAATCAGAATAAACAATACTACAAGGTTTATCATGAGGTTCAAAAAGGCAAAGTGCAAGGTCCTCCACCTGGCTCAGGGCAATCCTAGACATCAATCTAGGCTGGGGGATAATGACATTGAGAGCAGCCCTGCAGAAAAGGACGTGGAGGTGCTGGCGGGTGAGAAGCTGAACAGGAACCAGTAATGGGCAATTGCAGCACAGAAGGCCAACGGCAGCCTGGGCTGCATCAAAGGAAGCATAGCTAGAGATGGTAAGAAATGATTCTGCCACTCTGCACTATTCTGGTGAGACCTCATCTGGACTACAGTGTCCAGCTCTGAGGGACTTGGTGGAGCAAGTGCAGAAGTAGGCCACAAAGATGATCAGAGGGCTGGAGCACCTCTGCTACGGGGACAGGATGAGATAGTTGGGTTTTTTTTCAGCCTTCTTGGGAGACCTTACGGCTACATTTCAGTGTCTGAAGGGAACATACAGAAAGGCTGAGGAGGGACTGTTTAGAAGGGCTTGTAGTGGTAGGATGAGGGGCAGTGGCTTGAAACTTAAGCAGGGAAGATTTAGATTGGGCATCAGGAGGAAGTTCTTCAGAAAGAGCATGGTTAAATACTGGTGCGTGTTGTGCAGAGATGTGGTTGAGGCTCCATCCCTGAAGACATTCAAGGTCAAACTTGCTGTGGCCCAGAGCAACCCGATCTGGCTGGAGGTGTCCGTGCTAACTGCAGGGAAGTTGGACAAGATGACCTTGAGGGTCCTTTCCAAGTTAATGGATTCTGTGATTCTAAATAAATGTGCAAATGTCTTTACTAAACTAGTGAGGAACATGGAACAACAAACTGGGTTACAAGGATTTGCTCACATATGCATCTGTAGTCAGAAAGAGGAATCCAGTGGTGGCTGTTTTCAGGTTCTCTGTCAGCTCTCTTGTTGCTTCTGGTAGCTGGCAGCAAACCCAACTCCTCTGAATGGATCTGTTTGTATCAGTAAGTAATTACATCCTTGTTCTGCCTCAGTAATGCAGATTGATCGTTCCATTAGTGTTTAATTAGGACTGGTTTTAATTTATCTTTAAGAAGTGGTCTAATTGGTGGAAGAACAGATGTTGGAGGTCACGAGGCAGCAGGGTGACTGTGCAGGTGCAAAATGGCCAAGCGGGCAGCGAATGCCTCCTGGAATCCCTTTCAAAGTGAGCAGGAGCAGTCTGCAGCCTGTCTGCTTTCAGCTGGGGCTGCAGCAGCTCTGCAGATGTTACCTGTGCAGTCTGCTGCCAGGATGAGCTTTAAATGTCTGGGAGGCAGAACACAGCATGAACCACTGAGATGAGAGCATCTCCTTGCGTCAAGATTTGAGTCTCCAGCTACAGCCCTGTACTTCTGACCAAAGGCAGCCACGCTGCAGCCCTATGCTGCTGAAGAAAGGCAGCCACCTTGGCTGGGAGGCAGAGCAGGAAGGCTGGGGTTCCTTGGGATTTCTTTGCTGGGAAACACAACGGATTCAGGACAGTGCAGGCAAACAGAGCTCCATTTAGACTTCTCTTCATGCAGTGTTCTTTTCTGTCCTAAACATGTGGCGGTGTCAAAGGTTAAGCCTGAGCTGGCCACCAGATGAGTCCAGAGGCTCTCTGTGAACCCCTCTGCCTTCCCAAAGGGAAGAGAAAGGGAATAGAGGAGATAGACTGATAGGGTGGAAAAGAACAATCCGATGAAATAGAGACAAAGAGCTACAAACCAGTATGGACCCCAAATACTAATAGCAATAATGTCACCGTTGGCACCACTGATTCTGGGGGCAGGATCTGAGAAAGTCCCAGACTGGACTCAGTAGCAGATGGGAACCAGATTGAGGAGCTGGATTCTGGGACTGGATTCAGGGCACATAGATTGGGATCTAAGGCATAGCAGACAGAATCACACAGTCACACAGAATGATCTGGATTGGAAAGGACCTCCAAGCTTGTCCAGTCCAACCTCTCTGTACTCAGCAGGGACATCTTCCACTAGATCAGGTTGCCCAGAGCTGTGTCCAGCCTCACCTTGAATATCTTCAGGGATGGGGTCTCAACCCTGGGCAACCTGTTGCAGTGTTCCAACACCCTCATGGTGCAGAGCTTGTTCCTAACATCCAATCTAAATCTGCTCTGCTCTAGTTTCAAAGTATTGTCTCTTGTCCTGTCCCTGCATCCTTTACAGACAGTCTCTCTGTGGCCTTCTTGAAGCCCCCTTCAGGTACTGACAGGCTGCTATTAGATCTCCTTGGAGCCTTCTTTTCTCCAGGCTGAACCGCTCTAGCTTCCTCAGCCTGTCCTCCTAGCAGAGCTGCTCCAACCCCCTGATCGTTTTTGTGGCCTCCTCTGGGACCTGCTCCATTAAGTCCATGTATTTCCTGTGTTGAGGGTTCCAGAGCTGGACACACTACTCCAGGTGAGGTCTCACCAGAGCAGTCCTTCTAGGACACCAGCCATTGAAGAAAAGATACATTGAATCAAATTACAGAATGGCTTGGGTTGGAAGATCATCTAGTTCCAGCTCCATTACTATGGCCAGGGACACTTTCCACTAGACCAGGCTACTCAAAGCATCATCCAACCTGGCTTTGAGCGCCTCCAGGGAGGGAACATCCATGATCTTCCTTGGCATCATCAGATGATCTCTCAGCTTTCTCCTGAAGATGCCATCCATGCATGCAATCCCTTGGTGGGCAGTGAGGGTCACCTGTCTCCTACCCGCAGCTGCTGCCTCTGCCTTCCTGCAGCCCAAAGTGGGGTGCAAGCTGTGGCAGTGCCCTTGGTGTGCAGAGGAGTAAGTCTAAGGCAGAGCCTTTGTGCAGCCCAGCCCCTGGGCTGCACTCTCCCCATCAGCTTCTCTCTGCTAGGAGCAGCTCCTGGCTGTGCAAACTGCCTTGAGCTTCAGAAAGTGCTTCAGTGAGTGGAGCCTGAGCTGAGAAGTCACAATTCTGTTCTGTCACAAACCAGGACAGAGCTTACTGATGAACAATGCTGCTGGAATTTTCTGCCAGCCAGCATGAGCCAGTTCTGCTGAAGAAACAAACAGGAGTGGTGCTCAATTTGATGGGCATAGGAAACAACACAGTATGGTTGCAACTCAGTCTGAAAAAGCCACTTCTGGACATCTTTCACTCAGGAAAATATGTGTATGGTCTCAGTAAGGTGTAGCAGCAGTAGTGCCAAGAAGATGAATGTGAGTGCAGAGAGGCCTGCATGCTCTCCATTGTTGTGCTCATCCATGAGTAGCTGAGTGCTGCAGCTGAAGAGATCCATCTCCAGCTAGCACTGAGATAAACAGAGGCATTAAAATGGGTGGGTTTTGCCACCCAAAGAGTTGTCACAATTAACTGGCAAACCCTTTTGCTGAAGTGCTGCTCTCTCACTCTTCATCTCAAATGCTCACACGTTATTTCCCTTGCCTTAGCAGCTGGAAGCAGTCCTGACAGCTGATGATGTTCTCTGTCTGGATTATTTACATCAAAGAATGCATAGGAGTCATTCCTGTCAGAGTTTGTAAATCTGCACCATGGGAGGTCCTAACTACCTACTTGACAAGTTTGCCTCTGTGAATTCTACAGCAAACCTCCTGTGTCCTGTCCCTTGCAGCTGACTTCCTCACAGAGCAGAGCACTTCAAACATTTATATGCTTCTGCAGTTTCCATGCATATGAAGTAAATTTTTGCTTGTTTGGACTTAGTTTACCACACAACAGTGTGGACTAGGTGGGTTTGGGGCACTTTTTATGTATATCATTAGTTTAATTTTTTTCAGTCCTTAGTAATTGCACTAAATATGTAGCATAGATAAATGTATCAGGAGTTGGTCATCCTTAAATAAAAAAGTGGAAATCAGAGAATCATAGAATTAGTTTTGTGGGAAAAGCTCTCCAAGATCAAGTCCAACCATCAGGCTAACATCACCATGGCCATCAAACCATGTCCCACAGTGCCATGGCCACAGCTTTCTTGAACGCCTCCAGGGACGGAGACTCCACCACCTCCCTGGGCAGCCTGTTCCAGTCCCTGACCATTATTGCAGCAAGGAAATTGTTTGTCATCTCCAACCTAACCCTCCTGTCGTGCAAGTTCAGGCCATTTCTTCTCATTCTATCACTTGATACTAGGGAGAAGAGCCCAACCCCCACCTCACTCAGCCTCCTCTCAGGGAGTTGTAGAGAGCAATGAGGCCTCCCCTTGGCCTCCTCTTCTCCACAGTGAACAATCCCACTTCTCCCAGACACTCCTCCTGAGACATTCTGCAGAGCCTTCACCAGCTTTGTTGCCCTTTGATTAACTCTTTCTAAGAGCATGGACACAAAAATCTCTTTTATGAACCACAAATAGTCAGAATTAGCTGTGAGTCCTGTTCCTTCCTGTAAAATATTTCCTTCCAGGGGTTTTCATTCGCCTCTCCAGCAGCTCCTAGGCTGCTCCTCCTGCCTCTCTTGCTGTGGCAATGAGCTGTATCTCCAGTTCTTTCTCTGATCATTACACAACCATTTCCCCCCCTTCTCGTATGTGTAATGAGAGCAAAGTATTTCTCCTTGGGGCTGTGCTAAGTAAGACAGTGCTGGTGGGATGAAGAGCTGGTTAGTGCTCAGATAACTCCCCTTTTCCAGGTGTCAGGCTCCAACTGCAGCTTGAGATGTGCAGAATGTGGTTTGCATGCATGTTTGGAGATGGGGGAGTGTATATCTTAGGGGTAATTAGTTTCCCAGAAACAGTGCTTCCTGCTTCATCTGCAGGATGCCAGGCAGGTAGATTACAGTGTAGTGAATTACACCCAGGGGCTGTTTCTAACCTTCTGATATGCTCCTGTATTATTTCATTTTCAGACAGTTTAATACAGTTCCTGTTTGTTAATATGATTTTAATATCTGACAGTGCAAAAGGGTAATAGTGTTGTGAGGCTAGGAAAGTAGAAAGGAATAAAACAGCCATCAGCATGGGTGATTCACTGCTGGCATGTCAGCTCCAGAAAAGAGCTTTCATTGTCCCAAGATGTCTGCACAGCTCAGGAAAGGAATCAGTCATTCAGCTCTCAGACTTGTAGAAATTATTTCCATTCCATTTCTGTTCGTTCCCCTCTTGCCTCTTCCATGAGCACTGTGCCAGATACCGTCTGTGACCAGCAGGTCTCACTCAGCCTCTGCTTTGCAGCCATCTCTCACTAGCCACAAGCTCTTCTCAGCTGTAGTGTGTGCCTGGCGTGACAGGGGCTGAGGGACAGTGACTAACAAACCAGCTCCACAGTTTGTTCAGGAGGTTCAAAAGCTTGACTCAACACCATCTTGCTGGGGATATTTCTTGATTGCTTCATAATTCTCTCCCTAACTTGCCTTGTGTGTCCTTTTTCATTTTAGATCTTTACCAAGACTTAAATACATATTTAGGAGGCTTGAGTCACACTGGTTTCCAGAGAGGGTAATCTCTGCCTCCTGTTCTCCCAGTTCCCATCTGATTTACATGTGGTGGCAAGGGCAAGGGCTGGGCTGGCCACTGATGAGTGCCACAGGCTCTCTGTGAGCCTCTCTGCCTTCCCAAAGGGAAGAAGAGAGAGAGACTGATGAGCTGGGAAAGAAACTCAACCAGCTGGGATGGAAAGAAGAAGAATCCAATGGAACAGAGACAGAGACATAAATCAGTAAAGAACCCAGCCCCTGGTGGCAATGATGTCACTATTGGCACCATTGATGCTGGGGGCAGGCACCAGTGTAGTTATATGATTGAGATAGCTTCTCTTGGATTGCTTGGTAGGACCATCTGGCCTACTGCACTTCCTGTGAGCCTTTACATTCAGTGTGATTTTAATTGTGGCAGGGAGACCACCTAAGAAGATGATCACTGTGAATCACAAAATGATTTTGGTTGGAAGGAGCCTTTAGGAGTCATCTAGTCCAGCCCCTTTGCAATCACAAGGAACATCTGCAGCTAGAGTAGGTTCCTCAGAACCCCAAACAGCCTGACTTGAAATGTTGCCAGGGAGGGCATCTCCCACATCTCTGGAAAACTTGGGACAAGGTCTTGCCACCCTCAGTGTAACAGATTTCTTCCTTCTCTCCAGTCTAAATTAGTCTGCTGAGAAGCAGCAGCTCACAGCCCTGTCCAGTGTTCAGCCCCTGCCTCCTGGGATGTTCTGGCCCTATCTCACCTGTCATGGAACTGAACAATGTACAACATCGCTTTCCTAGGCACCTGGATCCTGCCTGCATCTTGCAGAGGTACGGCTACAAACTCCAGCTCATTGGTTGCCTCAGTCCTTTCACCTCACCTTGCTTTCCTGGTTGGTGGTAATTCAGTAATCATTACAAGCAAGAGGATTATGAAGATAATTAACAAATTGGGTTGTTGAAGAATTTATTGCTGTGGCCTGATCCTTCACTAGTTTCCCTGAGAAATAACTATCATCTAACTCACATTTGTCAGTAACTAGCATTGTCTTTACTGCATTGTAAATACTGCTTTAATTACTGCACTTTAGCTGAGGAGATGAGATCTGGTTGCTGTGATTTGAATGGGATTCATGTGCTACCCCATTTTTGCTTCCCTTAGTTCATTTTACTCTTAGCTCTTTAAGATAAAGGCAGCAGCAGAGGTTGACACAGACAATTGGATGTATTTTCATGATTTAAACCTTAAAATGGGGCTTCTCTAAGTGGGGCATGAACTCAGTTCTCAAGCAAACAATTCACTCCTTCAGGGCACTGCCAAGCTGGGCCTGTGCTGGAATACAGACATTTTCTGTTACTCCATGAGCATGAAGAAAGAAGTGTCTAGCTACAAAATCGTAGACTGGCTCAGGCTGGAAAGGACCTCAGAGATCATCTGCTCCAACCTCTCCATCATGGGCTGGTACACTTCTCAACTAGACTTGGCTGCCTGAGGACTCATCCAGCCTGGCCTTCAACAGCCCCAGGGAGGAGACATCCACAATCTCTCTCAGCAACCTGTTCCAGAGTCTCACTACCCTCATACTGAAGAACTTCTTCCTCAGCTGCAGTCTAACTCTGCTCTGCCTTAGATCCAAACCATTCCCCCTCATCCTGTCTCTAGACACCCGTATGAAAAGTCCCTCTGCAGCTGTCCTGTAGGATCTCTTCAGCTACTGGAAGGCAGCTCTGAGGTCCCTCCTGAGTCTTCTCCAGACTGAACACCCCCAGCTCCCTCAGCCTATACCTATAGCAGAGGTACTTCAACCCTCGGATCATCTTTATGGCCTTTTCTGGCCTCATTCCAGCAGCTCTGGGTTCTTCTTCTGCTGGGGAACCAGAGCAGAGTCCAGGGGCACAATCCCCTCTCTTTCCCTGCTGCCCACACTCCTCTGGCTGCAGCCCAGCACACAGCTGCCTGCTGGGCTGCATGAGGGCACTGCTGGCTCCTGGGGAGCTGCTCAGCAACCAACGCCCCCAAGTCTCTTTCTTCAGAGCTTCTCTCAGCCCACTCTGTACCCAACATGGATTTGTGGCTGGGATTTGCCTAACAATATCTAAATTCTGTTGGTAATAACTATTTCTGCAGAGCTGCTTTCCACCTCTCCAAGGCTCATGAGGGCCAGCAGCACAGCCCCCACAGTCTCCATCTTGGTGTCCTCTTCTTCAGAGGGGTCAGAGCAAAGGCTGCCTGAGCTGCCAGGGTTCTGATCGACCATTCTGGGTCTGTCACATAGAAGTGTTTCAGTTGGAAAAGCCCTCTGAGATCATCACATCCAACCATCAGCCTAACACCACCATGGCCATTAAACCAGGTCCCAGAGTGCCATGTCCACAGGTTTCCTGAACACCTCCAGGGATGGGGACTCCACCACCTCCCTGGGCAGCTTGTGCCAATCCCTGACTACTCTTGCAGTAAATACAGAGCACAAGCAGAAGATTTCCTTGGCTTGCAGCAGCTCTTCCTGCTGTCTGCTGTTTACCACCCACTGTGTCTCTATCCATCCAAACACAATGACAAGAGGTAATTTCAGTCTAGGAGATGCTGCCAGCATGTGATTCAGATGTGCTTTTGCTATTTCACCCGTACATATGGTTAAGCAAAGAAAGATTGTGCAGGAGAGCAGTGCTGGTACTCCTCACTCCTAATTCAGCCTTCTGTTGGTGCAGCAGTCACTTGGGAATCCAAGTCTGAAACAATCCAAAGTGCCAAGGTATGTGCTCTCCTGACATAGGGGAATGTGAACTCCCCAGGAGTTGTAGCTCCCTGTATCACATGGCATCCAGTAACAGACATCATCTGCCTGAATTAATCTCTTCCTGCAGTTGAAATGGCACTGTTTAGTCAGGAGGAGACCTAGAGGAGACCACCTGTCTCTACAACCACCTAAGAGGAGGTTGAAGCAAGGTGGATATTGGTCTCTTCTCATAGGTAGCAAGCAATAGAGCAAGAGGAAATGGCCTTAGTTGTGCTAAAAGAGGTTTAGGCTGGACACAAGGAACGGTTTCTTCCCCTAAAGGATTGTCAAGCCCTGGAACAGGCTGCCTGGGTGGAGTCCCCATCCCTAGAGGTGTTCAAGAAAAGTCTGGGTGAGGCACTTAGTGCCATGGTCGAGTTGATTGGATAGGCCTGGGTGATAGGTTGAACTGGATGATTTTGGAGGTGTCATCCAACCTGGCTGATTCTGTGATTCTGTGCCCACCACCAATCAAATACCAATAACTAATTGTATTCTTCCTGCTGCTCTGTCCTGCAGGTGACAGGAGGCCTTCACTCCTAGTCCTAAGTTGCTGCCATGTGTCATGTACACAGCAATCTGAAGGAATCACTCTGGTCACTGCAAAGCTGTTCTAAACCCATGTGGAATTAGACATGGAAAGCACTGTTGTCACTCTGGCTGGCTCTGAGTTTTTTTCCAGTAAGAAGTACTCTAAACACCATGGAAGGAGCCCCAAATCCCTCATCATTCAAGCGTGGTTTAGGTTGGAAGGGGCCTTAAAGACCATTCAGATCCAACCTCCCTGCCATGGGCAGAGACACCTACTAGACCAGATTAATCAAGGCCTCATCCAGCCTGGTTTTGAATACCCCCAAGGAGGAGGCATTGAACGAGGGTACTGTTGTGTGTTCACACCCTCCACTACAAAGCTCTTCTGGAGGTGGTTCTGCTTCCACTTCAGCAGGAGTGGCCCTCCCTTACTTATAGCAAATCCATTTCATCAGTTTGAGAACTTTAGATCAAAGCCACTACATAAAATTGTGGCCCTGCCATGAAAGAGAAATGAATCTTCTTAGAAAACAGGCTTGCCAGGTTGAACAGATCTGACTGAACGCTTTACACCAGATCCTGTGCCACAGTTTGAGTAGGAAACATCAATAATTGAACCCTCCCAGCTTCCCTCAGTGGCTTTTTGCCACATCCTCTGTATTACCCTCATACCTCCATTCCTCTTCCATCAAATGCTTTTTCCCTTCCCAGCGACAGAAGGCTGGAGATGGATAAAAAAATGTGCCCACACAGCTTGGAGCACACCGGTGCCGTTGTAACGTGGGCATAAAGTCAAGGAACATATGTAGAGGCAGCTGCTCACCCTTGTGAAAGCACCTAAAAAGAAAGTTATGGCAGTGTAAAAAAACACAAAGGTGATGGATTTTATGTGGGGAACGATGCCTTTTTATGGCAGACTATGGCAACCCACCAAAAGTGGTGCTTTCCTTTATGCATTGCTTCTTTAGGGCAGAGTAATGCCATCGTGCAACAAGCCACAAGGTTTATGTCTCCTCTCTCCTCCAAGAGTTGCTAGTTTGTTGTGCTCAATTTGTCTGTCAGAGAAACCAGACAGTGACAAAGATCTGGGGGCATTACAGAGAAGGCTAAAAGGAGCTGGCTCTTACAAGGAATCCTTGGTCATGTTCCAGTTCCCTACACACAGCTTCTTAAAGGAAGGAAGGAGTTGATGTCTAGAGTAGACTGGTTAAGAGAAGGCTAAAAAGCAAGTTGGAAATTGAAGCAGTGAATATGTATAGACCTCCTAGATTATCTTCCAGAATCATCCTGATCTTTGCTATTGTTCAGGGAATCATAGAGTGGTAGGGGGTGGCAGGGACTTCCAGAGATCATCAAGTCCAACCCCCTTGTCAGAGCAGGGTCATCCAGTGGGGCAGGTCATACATGAACATATCCAGACGGGTTTTGAAAGTCTCTGGAGAAGTCTCCATAACCACTTTGGGCAGCCTGCTCCAGGACTCAGTCATCCTTACAGTAAAGAAGTTTTTTCCTGATGTTGAGATGGAACCTCCTGGGTTCCAGCTTGTGTCTGTTGTTTATTGCCCTATCACTGGGCACCACTGAAAGAAACTGGCATCTTCTTGACACTCACCTTCACCTTGCTAATGTTAGAAGCATTAGCAAGTCCTCAGTCTTCTCCAGACTAAACAGCCCCAGATCTCTCAGCCTTTCCTCATCAGACAGGTGTTTCAGTCCCTTCATCATCCTCTCAGACTCCATTGAACACTCCCAAGTATATCCCTGTCTCTCTTGAACTGGGGAGCCCAAAGCTGAACTCAGTGCTCCAGATGTGCTCTCAGCAGGGCAGAGTAAAGAGGAAGGAGAACCTCCTTTGAGAAGATGTATAAACCCTTCAGATTAAGTGTCCTACTCATTTAGGAGACGAGATTGCTGCCTTTGAAGGACAGTTAGGTTAGAAAATGAAGTAGAGAAGGCAAGATACAGAATATTGCTGAATTTATCCTACTTTGTCCCTTTCTTTTTTAAAGAATTCCAGGAGCTTTAACTGAAGAAATGCAAAGGCAGACAAAGGAGAGGACTAGCAAGGGAGAAGCAGCACACAAACACAAACAACTGCATTCTGCATCACTGCAAAACTTTCTTGGAAAGGGCAAGGATTATAAATTTTTGAGTTAAATTTACATTCCTATGTCTCTGTTCAGTTTAGTGTGAGTACCATAAAGCTCCCAGCACATCAGCATGTCACTGCAAGCTACACCTTCATCTTGTGTGAGCACATGAGGAAAACAAGGACACAGTAAATTTCAGCTGTCTCTTGGAGTGCAAACTCTGTTAAGACAGTGAAATTGGTACCTTGTGGAGGTACAGAGAGGATTACTCGGGCATTGGAACAGGCTGCCCAGGGAGGAGTTGAGAGTCACTGTCCCTAAAGGTGTTCAGGAAACATGTGGCCATGGCACTACGGGACACTGTTTCATGGCCATAGTAGTGTTTGACTCAATGATTTTAGAGGGCTTTTCCTGAGTAAGTTGCCCAGGGAGGTGTTGGTGTCACTGTCCTTGAAGGTGTTGAAGAAATGCGTGGCTATGGCCCTTTGGGGCATGGCTTTAATGGCCATGGTGTTCTTAGCTTGACAGCTGCACTTAATGGTATTACAGATCTTTTTTCAACCAACACAATTCTGTGATTCCATGATCCTGTGATGTAGCTGAGGTGATCGAAGTGCACATACTTCCATCACAAACTCACTAAGCCATTCCGGAAGGATGAGAACGAGGGGGTAATTGTTATTTCCACATCTGTCACTCATGCTGTAATTTGTTAATTGACTTAAAATACCAGATGGAGAAGCTGAACAGTCAGATGGGAAGAGTTAGCTTTGCAGGAGCTGTGTGCAGTGCTCTGTGTTGAGTGACAAAGCAGATGAACTCTGAGGGAGAAAGACCTGACAGTAGGAATCCAAGGAGTTTATGGCAGTTCTCTGTCATGTCCTTCCAGTAGCAGCAGCAGCAGAGTGTGCTCCTCGAGTGTGCGCCTCTTAGCCATGAGGAGGACTGGGGGCTTGAGCATCTCCCCTGTGAAGAGAGGCTGAAAAGCCCTGGGGCTGTTGAATTTAAAGAACAAGAGAGGAGGTCTGTCAATATCTGAGGAGTGGGTGTCAAGTGGAGGGGGCCAGGCTCTTTTGGGTGCTGCACAGCCATAAGCCAAGGAACAATGGCAAATTGGGACAGAGAAGGTTTCAGCTCAGCATGAGGAGAAACTTCTTTATAGAATGAGGGTGCCAGAGCCCTGGAGCAGGCTGCCCAGAGAGGTTGTGGAGTCTTCTCTGGAGAACTTCAAAACCCACCTGGATGCATTCCTGTGTGGCCTGCCCTGGTTGGTCCTGCTTTGGCAGAAGGATTGGATTGAATGATCTTCAGAGGTCCCTTCCAACTCCTACCATTCTGTGATTCAATCATAATGAATCACATTGCCAGCACTTTAGCCATGTTTAAAGTCCTTTGACTTCTTTTTTCAAGAAGTACTCCATCAGAATGTGGTAGAAATTACTTTCCTTCTCTACTCTTTTTGCTCCAGATCCTATCAACCAGAATTAAGCCGAAGGACTGACAGACTCTTCTTATCAGCGTTATGTTTTACGTGGTTCTTTGCCGTCTTTGAGGCACATATATCTGCTGCTGCTGATAGAATTCACATCTTTCTAATCATTCTCTCTTCCTTTTCCTTGCTATCAAAATACTACTGATTAATTTATGTCCAAAAAAACACCTTGAAGATATAAAACTTCTCACAAAGATGACGAACTGCCCAGGAGCCAGCACTGGTCACTGGCAGCCCAGAGGCAGCTGTGTGCTGGCTGCTTCAAGAGCACGGAGAGTAGCAGCCCAGGGAGGGGATTCAGCCCCTCTGCTCTGTTGAGACCACACCTGCAGCACTGTCTCCAATTCTGGGAAACCCAGCACAAGAGGGACATGGAGGTGCTGATGTGGGTCCAGAAGAGGCCACGAAGATAATCAGAGAGCTGGAGAACTTTCCCTGTGGGAACAGTCTGAGAGAGTTGGGATTGTTCAGCCCTGGCTCCAGGGAGACCTTAGAGCAGCCTTCCAGTACCTGAAGGGGGCTAGAGGAAAGCTGGGGAGGGACGTTTGACAAGGACTGGGCGTGATGGGATGAGGGTATGTGGATTGAAGCTGAAAGAGGAGAGATTTAAAACAGAGATTAGGAAGAACTGCTTTGCAATGAGGGTGGTGAGGCACTGGCACAGGTTGCCCAGGGAGGCTTTGGATGGCCCCTCTGTCCACTCTGCTAACACCCCCTTGCAGTGCCGGGACCAGCTCTGGAGTTCTCAGCACAGCACAGAGAGGGAGTGGAGCCAGAAGAGGCTACAGCAATGGTGGGAGGCTGGAAGCCCACTGCCATGAGGCCAGGCTGAGGGAGTTGGGCTTGTTCAGCCTGGAGAAGAGGCTGTGGGAAGACCTTAGTGCAGATTCATTTGCTCTCAAATCAGCTGACTCTTAGAGCATTGCTTCAATTCAGTTCTGTCTGACACTTGGAGAATATAACTCCTGCTGCTTCATTCAGCATGCAGCAACACACAAACCTCTCTCTTCACCGTCACATGCTTTGGCACCACACTGCTTTGTATGTTAAACCTCTTCTAATTAAATTGAATTAGTGGAAGGAAACATCCAAGACTAAGGAATATTAGCTCTAAGATAGGTTGCAAGATGAAAGGGATGCAGCTGTAGGAGTTTTGGTCTTTTAATATCTCTATCTGCATTCTAGTAATAAGTGAAAAAAGGCAATAATAGGATGAGGCATTCAGAATATGAACAGGCAGATGATGAAGATGCGTGCAGACAGTGCATAATCTCCCATAGCATTTCATTATTATTCTCCCTAGATTTCATATTCTGGTGTTAGGTTAACCTTTCTTCTTACCAAAAGGAAGCAAAACCAATTAGATAAGGAATTTTAAGAAACAACAAAATCCCAGCATGGTGGAGGTTGGAAGGGACCTCGGCAGATCATCTAGTCCAACCTCACCTTCATGGACGGTGACTCCACCACCTCCCTGGGCAGCCCATTCCAATGCCAATCACTCTCTCTGTGAAGAACTTCCTCCTACCATCCAGCCTATACTTCCCCCGGCACAACTTGAGACTGTGTCCCCTTGTTCTCTTGCTGATTGTCTGGGAGAATGTCCAGGTGTGTCTGGAATCCCTCCAGAGAAGGAGACCTCCCTGGGCAGCCTGCTCCAGGGCTCATGCCAAAGAAGTTCTTCCTTGTATCTTAGATATTAGATTTGAATTGGTCTCCTCTGTAAGATATCTTATGAAGTCTCTCCAAGAAATTCTGCACCTATCTGCCAGGGGCAGAACAACCTGTTCTATGTATGGGGGCCTACAAGACAGCTGGGGAGGGACTTTTTAGGGTGTCAGGTAATGATAGGACTGGGGGGAATGGATCCAAACTAGAGGAGGGAGATTCAGATTGGATGTTAGGAAGAAGTTCTTTCCCATGAGGGTGCAGAGACAGTGAAGCAGTTTGCCCAGGGAGGTGGTGGAAGCCTCATCCCTAGAGGTCTTTAAGGCCAGGCTGGATGTACCTCTGGGCAAGCTGATCTAGTGTCAGGTGTCCCTGTGCATTGCAGGGGTATTGGAACTGGTTGATCCTTGAGGTCCCTTCCAACCCTGATGATTCTGTGAATAGAGACATTTAGAAACCGTGAAGAATTCTTGGACCTGAGGTTTACTTGTGCTGGCTTCTGGTGTGTTTGAGATTTGCTGCATGAACCCTTTGAAAACTTAGCATACAGTACTTCACATATAGCCTCAAGTAATCTTGGAAAGGAGTAAAACAAGTTAATAATCTCCCTTTTTTTTCATGGTCTTTTTCCAGAGTCTAGAGCAGGGACATTGTGCAGCATATATGTTAATAGCATTTCAGTCGAGTTGTTTTGTCCTGGAGGACATAAACAAAGCAAAAAGCCCCTGAGTAAGGTTTAGCCTTTAGTGTGATGACTCTCTTCTTGCTGAATAAATTAAAACCCTAAGTACCCTACAGCCTTGAGCAGAAAGCAGCTTTCTTCTACAAGCTTTTCCTTAACATCTTTTGCCAATATTTCAATCTGTGGCTGGACTTCAGAGTCATGTCAAGCAATGAATGATTTTGTAATGAAATGGGTGACATCTGACTCTGCTTTGATGTGTTTTGGAAGCCTGTCAGCATTCACATCAAATGCCCAGGTCAATAAATCTCTCTAAATCAGCATTAAATCTATGACAGTTGAAGCATTTAGAAACAAAATCAGTAGTAAAAATAATCCTTCGATTATGAACAAATCAAATGCTGCTTAGAATCATAGAATCATAGGAGTTGGAAGGGACCTCTGGAGAGCATCAGGCCCAACCTCCCTGACAAGGCAGCTTCACCTAAAGAGTGTCACAGAAGAACATGTCCAGGTGAGTTTTTGAATGTCTCTAAAGATGGAGACTCCACCACCTCTCTGGACAGCCTGCTTCAGTGCTCTACCACCCTTGAATTAAAGAAGTTCCTCCTCTCATACAGACTCCTGCAGCAGTTTAGTGTGGAAGAAGAGGTGATTCTTTGACTGAAACAGAGCTCAGGATACATGATGGGGTTTTTATATATGTGTGGAATGAGTTTGACTCCCTACTGTCTTAAACCTAGCCAGCTTTCCTTTATCTGCATATATAGTCCTTTGTCTCTCAAAGAGTTGCTGCTTAATAGGTCTGATTTACTGTCCTTCTGAAGAAGAGCAGGATAATGGTATCCCAGAGGTGTTCTGTAAGGAAATCAGGAGGCAGCCCTCACATCAGATAAAAGCAGCAAAGACAATTATTCACATTCATCAAAATCACAATGCCTCACACTGAGGGGTACAGGAGGGAAGATTGATATTGATGGTGGTGAAAGATGCATAAACCTTTGTTAAATGGAAAGCTTCATTCCATTTCTTCTGCTTTTTCCAACCCTGTTCTGCTCCCACCTGATAAATTCTTCCTTCACTGTGAGAGCAGAAAGGTTCTTCTTCCTCCTTGCAAACATGTTCCTCCCCAAGGATTTCAAATTGGGATTGTTCATGGTCTGTAAGAGTCTGTTAGAATGACTGTAAACTTAACTCACCCTGAGGATTCCTCAGCCACTGAAGAAACAACTTGCCAGGTGTCAAAGGTGGAATTGAAATGGATTTATTTGTGTTGTCAAAGAGCCTAATCTAGAAATAAGGGAACAGTAACATCATAGGCAGGTCTATTTTATGTCATTAAATAGGTTCTCTTCTATCTGAGTTAAAGCTAGTAAATAAGAATCCATTCCCTAACTGTTAGTAATCAAAAGGCAGAGAGATTGAGCAGGAAACAGCAGAATTTTGCCCACAGTCAATGGTTCATAGAATTCTTTTGACTGGAAAAGTCCTTTAAGATCATCCAGTCCAACCAGCAGTCAAAACCCAACACGGCCATTAAACCATGTCCCCAAGTGCCATGGCCACAGGTTTCACAGTATCACAGTATCATCAGGGTTGGAAGAGACCTCACAGATCATCAAGTCCAACCTTTTACCTTGTTTCTTGAACACCTCCAGGGATGGGGACTCCACCACCTCCCTGGGCAGCCTGTTCCAATCCCTGACCATTCCGGCAGCAAAGAAATGTTTCTTAATCTCTAACCTAACCCTCCCCTGGCACAATTTCAGGCCATTTCCTCTCATTCACATGATCAGGGTGGAAAGACCAACCCTCACCTCACTACTGCCCCCCTTCAGGTGGTTGCAAGGAGCAATAAGGTCTCCCCTTTGCCTCCTTTTCTCCAGATTAAAACACCCTCAGTTCCCCCAGCTGCTCCTCGCCAGACCTGTTCTCCAGACCCTTCTCCAGCTTTGTTTGAAGGGCAACCAACACAAGAGCGAATAGACTTCTGCCAGTTGTTTGAGTGCTTTGTAGACTGCTTAGTAGCAAGGTACC
The DNA here is from genome assembly GCA_013400475.1 of Tricholaema leucomelas. NCBI lineage: Eukaryota > Metazoa > Chordata > Aves > Piciformes > Lybiidae > Tricholaema lacrymosa > Tricholaema leucomelas. The sequence continues at coordinate 525,388 of WAAF01010019.1, read as the reverse complement.
ATAAAATGAGGATGTAGGCATTATCTCTGACAAAACAGATTAGTATTAGCTGTCACATGAAATCACAGAATCACAGAAGGTTGAGGACTGGAAGACACCTTGAAAGCTCATCCGGTCCAACCCCCCTGCCGGAGCAGGAGCACCTAGAGCAGGTCACACAGGAACACATCCAGACAAGTCTTGAATATATCCAGAGAGGGAGACTCCACAACTCTCCTGGGCAGTCTCTTCCAGGGTTCTGTCATCCTCACAGGGAAATTTTTTTCCCTCCTGTTTCCATGGAACTTCCTATGCCTCAGCTTCCACCACTGCCCCTTGTACTGTCATTGGGCATCACCCAGCAGAGCCTGGCTCCAGCCTTTGGCCACTCACCCTGCACTTCTTTACCACTATGACTGAGGCCAATCCTCAGGCTCCTCCTCTCCCAATAGCAGAGCCCCAGCCCCCTCAGGCTCTCCTGGTAAGAGCTGGGTAGTTCCAAGCATGTGTTTAGGGGGACTGCCTTTTGAGAAAGGTCAGTAAGTAGACTTTGCCCTGTACCTGCATCTCTTCCTGTTTCTCTTCTGGAAAGGAAAATATGGAGCATGTCCATTCATGAAACAGTTTGCTATTCTTTAGGCTTTAGATAATAAAGGAAAAGACAGACCTTTGGGCCTCTTAATTCATTAAATTCCTGAACTATGTGTCACTAATTCCAGTCAAAAAGTTGCAGCTGTTAGCAGACTTGTTCAGTATCCAAAAGCAATAGAAACAGAGTGAGGGAGGAAGAAAAAAAATTGGTTTGGGTTGCTTTAATTCTCATTAATAAAAGAGAGATACTGATTTACTCATTTACTCAGCAAAGGCAAAGCTTAGAAGACAAATGAAAGTAGTGCCAGTGCTTCAAACACCATTTGCAAGAAGGTGATTTGGAATTATACAGAGCATCAATAACTTGCTGAAGATAAGGAAACAGCTTGTATAGCTGTTAGAGCCTCAGGTCAGTGGCCATGTGGGAAACAAATGTATTTTGTCTTGCTTTGCTTTCTCAGTGTGACTTTGAAAGCAGTGCTGACTGGGTCTGCTGAGTCTGTTTCTCTGCTGTTGCTTCATGAAGAACTTTCTGAGTCTCCTTATGTTTCTCTAGAAACCACCAAAAGCATTATCTGGTCCCACATCATACTTCCAGTCATGTCTGAAAAACTGAATTCACCACCATACAGAATTTATTCACTCGGCAAAGCTGCTTACTGCAGAGTAGATGATTCACTTCTGTTCATTCTCAGCTGGGAATTTCACACTCATAATATCTAATCTCCTAATAGATATCGAATCAAACCCATGATTTCCTCTGAGAAGACATTAGCACCTCTATTACCAACACCTTCAGGGTGGTAGTCTTCACTCGGGTGGGGAGGCCACACCAACAGGATTGTGCTGTGCTGCAAAGATAAAGAATGGTGTCATCAAAATGTATTTATCTTTCAGTAATTAGAGAATCATTAAAATGAGTTGGGGGGGACATTTGAAGATCATCTACTTCAGCATCCTGTAGTCAGCAGGGACACCTTCAACTACAGTAGGCTGCTCACAGACCCCAAAAAACCTGACCTGGGATAGTTCCAGGTGTGGGGCATCTCCCACCTCTCACAGCATCCCAGGATGTTAGGGGTTGGAAAGGACTGTCCCGGGGTACCCCTAAATCCTTTCTTCCCCCCCTCCATGGGTTTGAATGGAGAAGAAGGTGCAAAACCTGCTTTCCCCCCCACCCTGCAGGCTTGTGGGGGGAGCAGCAAAAGATGCTTTTCCACATGTGGGCTGACCTGTGTGGAAGCCTGCACTGGAGGTGTGCTGGTGGTTGGCTGGGTTTTCATGCCCAGTATAAAATGGTAAATGGACACTTTGTCTAGAGAAGGATAAATAGAGCAAGGGAGGAGGCAAAAAGGGTCCTGCCTTGAGACTTCCAGTCTTGAAAAATTCCTGCCTTCAAAGAGCTCCTGACAGAGTGGCCAGCAGGACAGGTTCCTGCCATGACCGGACTGTCCCTGCTTTTGGACTGCTCCTACCTTTTTGTATGGCTTTTGGGTTTACCTCGCCTCTGCTTTTGGATGGTTCTCCTCACACTTTTGCACCCTTCTGTGGAAACTTGCAGGCTTGGCAAGCCCTGGGATCCTTTGAGAGAGCTGCCGGTGACACCTGGACCGGCCACTCTCAGACCATATAAGCAGCTGACTTCCTGCCTGCCTCCCGAACTGGGAAGATGCTACTGGTTTGGCTCTCCCCTGCTGCTGCAAGGGCAGCATCCTTCCATCATCATCATCCCACTCATGAAAGAAATGCTTGGGACATTGCTGGCTAGCTCTGCCACTTGCCTTGGGCTTCTGCTGCCTGAATCTATGCTACTAGATATTGCCTGCAGTGTCAGAAGGCTGCTCCTGCAGAGGAATCCAGCAAGGGTTCACTGTCAAATACCTATCTCACCTCCGTGAGTAAGACTCGCTGTTCCCTTAATTCTCTGCTTCAGCCTGATTGTTAATGGGGTAAAGCTGTGTTCATAGCTTAGCCTTTTCCATTTCCTGACTTCTAAATCTCTAAATTTATCTGTAATATCCTTTCTGGAAGAAATTCCTGATGGAACTGAATCTGTAAATAAACCTAAACTAATTTTTGTATACACTTTGGGGGCAGGATTCCAGGAAAATAAAATCATTCTATTTTTATAATTCCTGACTCGGCCGCATTAATTCTTTGCCTCCATGACAGGGACCTCTGGAGAGCTTCCAGTCCACCCCCTCTGCCAAAGCAGGACCAGAGAATCCAGCGCAGGTGGCACAGGAACACATCCAGACAGGGCTGGAAAGGCTCCAGACAAAGACTCCACAACCTCTCTGGGCAGCCTGTGCCACTGCTCTCTCACCCTTACAGCAAAGAAATTCTTCCCCATCTTGAGGTTCAACTTCCTGTGCTGCAGTTTCCATCCCTTGCACTTGTCTTATGGTAGGGCACAAGTGAGCTGAGGCTGTCCCTGTCCCTTCCTTCCTGACCTCCAGCCCTCAGCTCTTTAGATAGACATTGCTCAGCTCCCCTCTTGGCCTTCTCCTCTGGAGACTGAACAGCCCCAGGGCTCTCAACCTCTCCTCCTCAGGCAGTGCTCCAGTCCCTTCAGCATCCTTGCAGCCCTGCCTTGGACTCTCTCCAGAATATCCCTGTCCCTCTTGAACTGGGGAGCCCAAAACTGCTGGCCAGGGTGTCACCACCCTGAGTGTGAAATATTTCTTCTCTTGGGTCCAGTTCTCCCTCTCTTAGTTGAAGCCATCACCTCTTGTCCTGCCAGAAGAGGCTCTGCTCAGAATTCTTCCCCCATCTTTACTACAGGCCCTGCTCCTGACTCAAGGCCTAGTTTCTGGTTGGCTGGTAACCTGTAGCAGATGTACAAATTAAAACAACACACCAACAGTGCAGAAGCTGCTCTAAATCTCTTAACTGCAAGCACAAAAGTAATTTCTTCTCTTCCCAGAAAAGGGAAAGAAGAAAAGAGACTGACTTCTTCAAATCCTATCCAGCCTCTTTCCTGTCCAGTTCAGAATAGCAGCCCCATCCTGACAGCAAATCCAATCAAAATCCTTGAAGAAGTTGTCTTCCTATGTTACCTCCACAGGACTTTAGTGGCACATGAATCTTAATCAACATCCAGCCTGATCCATGGGAGAAATGCAGATGAGTGGCAACGCAGTAAAGTGGCTGTGGGGTTGGCTTAGCAGATGTGTAGTTGCTGCTGAGGTGACAGTGAGTCAGAAAACCAATTTAGTGCATGCATGAGTAGCACATCGAGGGCAGTAAAACTGGAGGAGCTTAACATGAGAGGTTGAGACCTAATAATCAATAGGAAAGGCAAGAAATAGACACTGTGGAAAAAGTCATTACTTTGTTTTCCTGCCTCTGTGTCATGTGAGATTTATTCTCCCTCTAGCACCACTACAGCTTTCCTGCTCTTTATTTTTCTTTCTTCATGTGGTCCTCTCACTTTAAGCCTGTGGACTGTATTCCAGGTGAACATTTATTGCTAGAAATCAGCAAATTATGGCAGCTTCTCTGACAGTCTTGCAGCTCATGCCTGTCATCTCAATTTACAGTGAGGATGTAGTGCAAGAATTAGGTTTAGAAGGGAATAAATAGTGATTATATTTTCCCTGAAGGAAATGTACCCCCAGCTTTTCTAACAGTGAGGTTCTCTGCAGTGATAAAAGCCTCTGGAAGTAATTACACACAGGACACAGTCCACAGCATTTTACTTTCCTGTGCTATAAATAAGGCAGGATCAATTGTAAGTCATCATAAAACAGGCAGCATGTATTAATTTTACAGGGTGTGATCTATCTGGGGAGATGTGTAAGCTGATAACAAACTGATTGGGCTGCAGGGGGAAGAGCTGCTTGCAGCAGTGGCTCATGAATCATACAGCATCTGAGGAAGCTGTAAGCCTTGTGCAGGTGTCAAAGGTGCCTCCCGTACTGTCTCTTTCTCTGTATGAACTGCTGGCTTTGGAAGGAAATCTTGACCTTCCTTTGTGGCAGCCTCCTGAGCTGATCCCTCCTCTGCACTCAGCAGCCCTTTGCATTTTGGTAATAACTCCCAGCTGCTCCCTGTCTGATCCAGCCCACAAATGCTGGAGCACCTGATGCAAAAAAAGCAAGGCTCTTCATCCTTGCCTCTTACAGATGAGGAGCCAGAGGCCCACAGAAATTAGCCACTGTCAGACCTCATCAGCAAAGGTGGAGTGAATAATCTACATTTAAGTTGAGGAAGGCTGGAATGAGATTTTGGTACTGCTTCAGCATGTGAAAGCTGCACAGAGAGTTATGTAGCCTTCACAGCTTCCTAGATCATAGAGTCATAGAATGGCTTGAGTTGGAAGGCACCTCAAAGATTACCTAGTTCAAACTTCCCTGCCATGAGCAGGGACACCTTCCACTAGCCCAGGTTGCTCAAGGCATCACCTGACTTGGACTTGAACATGTCCAGGCAGGGGGCATCCACAACCTCCCTGGACAACCTGTGCCAGCATCTCACCACCCTCACTAGAAAGAATTTCTTCCTAATCTCCAGTGTAAATCTGCCTTCCTCAAGCTCAAAGCCATTCCCTCTCATCCTATCACTACAAGCCCTTGTCAGAAGTCCTTTCCCAGCATTCTTGTAGCCCCCTTCATGTACAGAAAGGCTGCTCTAAGGTCTCTCCAAAGCCTTCTCTTCTCCAGGCTGAACAGCCCCATCTCAGCCTGTCCCCATGGTGGGTGTTCTTTAGCCCTCTGATCTTCATGACCTTCCTCTGGACCTGCTGCAACAGTTCCATGACTTGTGCTGGGAGGACCCAGAACTGGGCACAGTGCTCCAGGTGAAGTCTCAAGAGTAGAGCAGAGAGGAAAAATCACCTCCCTCAGCTGCTGGTCACTCTTTTTTCGATGTCACCCAGGACACAGTTGACTCCTGAGCTGTATGCACCCCCACAGAGACACACACAGAACCCCATTACTTCTGTGATGACCTCCAAGCTGAATCTTGGTCTGTATTTAAAGCAGCTGGACACATTTTTTTCTGAGGTTATCAAGCTGCACTGATTAATAAGTTCTGTGGTGGTGATATCAGCTTTCAGATGAGTGACCCCAACCCTGGGTTAACTGCTGGAGATCTGTTCTTGTATGTGGGTTTGAAATTACAGACCATGAAGTATGAAAACAAGACATTAAAAGTGCCTAACTGTTTTTCTGGGACACAAGAAGCAAAGTTTTCCCCCCAAAAGTCCTTGCCCTGACAGATTGCTCTCATAAGGAAATCAGAAGGATAAAACTGTTGAGGTTGGAAGATACCTTTGACATCACAAAGGCCAACCGCTCGCCTAGAGCTCACAATTCCATCACTGCCACTAAGACACTACCCTTAAACCGTGTCCCTCAGCACCAAGTCTGCATGTCTTTTAAATTCCTCCATGGATGGTGCCTTCACTACTTCCCTGGGCAGCCTGTTCCAGTGCCTGAGAACCCCTTCTGGGAGGAAATTTTTCCTAGTATCCCACCCTAACCTCCCTTGGTACAACTTGAGGCCATTTCTTCTTGTCCTGTCTCTTGTTGCATGTGAGGAGACCAACCCCACCTCACTCTAACCTCCTTTCAGGTAGATGTAGAGAGCCTCTTCTGAAGACTAAACAAGCCCAGTTTGCTCAGCCATTCCTCACAGGACTTGTGTTCAAGGCCCCTTCACCATCTTAGTTGCTCTTCTTTGGATCTGCTGTAGCACCTCAATGTCCTTCTTGTAGTGAGTGGCCAGTATTCGAGATGTGGCCCAGTATTCGAGATGTGGCCTCACCAGTGCTGAGTGCAGGAGCATGATCACCTACCTCCTCCTTCTGCTGGCCCCACCATTCCTGACCTAGGCCAGAATGCCATNGACCAACCCCACCTCACTCTAACCTCCTTTCAGGTAGATGTAGAGAGCCTCTTCTGAAGACTAAACAAGCCCAGTTTGCTCAGCCATTCCTCACAGGACTTGTGTTCAAGGCCCCTTCACCATCTTAGTTGCTCTTCTTTGGATCTGCTGTAGCACCTCAATGTCCTTCTTGTAGTGAGTGGCCAGTATTCGAGATGTGGCCCAGTATTCGAGATGTGGCCTCACCAGTGCTGAGTGCAGGAGCATGATCACCTACCTCCTCCTTCTGCTGGCCCCACCATTCCTGACCTAGGCCAGAATGCCATTGGCCTTCTTGGCAACCTGAGCACACTGCTGGCTCATTTTCAGCTGACCTTCAATCGGTAGTCCCAGGATGTGGTGCTTGAGGCTATGGTCTAGTGATGAAGGATGCTGGGATGAAGGTTGGACTGGCTGATGCTGGTGGTCCTTTCCAACCATAGCGATTTATAGTGATCAGATGTTGTGCTGAGGGGTTTGGGTTAGTCAAGTACTTGTCAGTGTGAAACTAATGATTGGACTTGATGAGCTTGGAGGTCTTTGCTAGTCTAAGGAATTCTGTGAGTCTGTGACCCCTAGGTTGGCTCCTTGGACATAGGAAGACAGTTTTTCAGTGCTTGTGCCATGAAGCTCAATCTCAGGTCATCATGATCATCAGTGTTGACCTGACTGACTTGGAGCATTTCCTGGACTGTGACCTTTTACAAATTGCCCCCAAAGCTGCTTGGTGGTAGGAGAGTGAAAGAGGCAGCAGCTGTCTGTATGCCAGTGCCCTGTAACTGAAATCATCACAGGACCACTTTCTTGACATGTCTAAAATGAATGAGGTAAGCTCTTTGTCTGAAAGCCTTGCTTTTATCCTTGCTACCTCTAATGGAGGCACTTTCAAGTCCCATTTGAAAGGGCATCTGGGTATATTTCAAATCTCTCTTAATTTTTTCCTTCTACAACTAAGTGATTTTTTTAAATTACTATTTTTACTTTGAGTTCATCATTCAGAGATCAATTATATAGGACAAAAGTATGGATGGCAATGTCGGTGAATCCCCTAGGAAACAAAGTGTCCAAGAAACAAGGAAAGGCACAAAGAGACTACAGAAAAGAGGAACCAAGCCAGTGATTGTTGTGAAAGTTCCCCCTGTGAAAGTGGAAAAGTTCAGAGAGCAGACTCTGCACTTGCTGCATGGAGGGAGGGTGAAATCTTAAGTTCCCAGGAGAGAGTTTGTGGATGTAGTAAGAGGTAAACATGCTTTGCATCTTACAAGCAGAAATATTTATGCCAATAAAAGAATTATTTTCCTCCCCCAGGAAGCCCTCACTCGAAGAAGGATGCTGAGGGCCTGGAGCAGGTCCAGAGAAGGGCAGCAAAGCTGGGGAAGGGTCTGGAGAACAGGGCTGGGGAGAAGCAGCTGAGGAAGCTGAGGATGTTCAGTCTGGGGAAGAGGAGACAGGAAAGACCTCATTGCTCTCTACATCTCTCTGAGATGTTTGAATCAGCTGGGGATCGGTCTCTTCTCCCATATAACAAGTGACAGGACAAGAGGAAATGGCTTCAGGTTGCACCAGGGAAGGTTTGGGTTGGATATTAGAAGAAACTTCTTCACCAAAAGCATCTTTAAACACTGAAACAGTCTCTCCAGGGTGGTTGTTGAATTCCCCTGCCCAGAGGTGTTTAAAAGAGGCACAGATGCATTACTGAGGGACATGTTTTAATGGTAGATTTGGTAGAGTTAGAGAATGGTTGATCTTGAAGGTCTTTTCCAACCAAAACAATTCTATGATTCTATGCTAAGGACTGGGACACTGCTCTGGAATTCCAAATGTGTGTAGGTTTTTGACAGCTGTAAATACCACGCTGGAGTCCATCTTCCTGTCTAAAGCTGTAGAATAATATCCTTGTACCTGCCTATTGTTACCTCCCCATGCAGTAGCAGAATCACAGAATGTTAGGGTTGGAAGGGACCGTGAGAGATCATCAAGTCGAACCCCTCTGCACAGCAGGAGCACCTAAAGCAGACAGGTAACATTTTGGGGGTTTTATATAGTGGGAAAATTGTGGTGGTTTTGGATGAAAGGCTTTTACACTCACTATCTTCCTTGCTCAGATTTTGTAGGATCCCAGGATGTTAGGGGTTGGGAGGGACCTCTGAGGAGCTTCCAGTCTAATCTCCCTGCCAGAGCAAGACCACAGAATCCAGCACAGGTGGTTGTGATGGTTTGGGTGTTCCCCGCCCCCCACATTTTTAGAAATCCCCCAGACTAGACTCAGCCAGCTCTGGAAATTTGAATGAANACCTCACCATTGTTTTCATTTTACAGCCTATCATCTAGTTCTTCTCACCAAAACATGCTAGCTAGGCTCAAACTTGCTCAGTGGTGCAGGAACACATCCAGACAGGACTGGAAAGGCTCCAGAGAAGGAGACTCCACAACCTCTCTGGGCAGCCTGTGCCACTGCTCTCTCACCCTTACAGCAAAGAAGTTCTTCTTCATCTTGAGGTGCCACTTCCTGTGCTGCAGTTTCCATCCTTTACCCTTGTCTTGTGGCAGGGCACAAGTGAGCAGAGGCTGTCCTGCCCCGTAGCCCTCAGTTCTTGATAGACATTGCTCAGATCCCCTCTTGGCCTTCTGGTATTGTATTACAAGTTGTTGTAGCTTTTTCTAGCTATTTCCAGTACTCCAGTCTGGAGGTGTTCAAGGCCAGGTTGGATGGGGCCTTGAACAACCTGTATGAGTGGGAAATGTTCCTGTTCATGGCAGGGTGGTTGGAACTGGATGATCTTTAAGGTCACAGAAATCACAGAACACTCAGGTTGGAAGACCTCTCATGATCACCAAGTCCAACCCAGACCCCTGCTCTGCAAGGTTCACCCTAAACCATAGCCCCAAGCACCACATCCAAATCACCTTTAAACACATCCATGGGTAGGTTACTCCACCACCTGCTGGACGCAGCATTTCTAATCCAAGCCAGGATGCCAGTAGCTTTTTTGGCCACCTGGGCACACTGCTTGCTCACATTGATTTGGTCCTTCCAACCAAAACCATTCTATGACTCAGGGTAAGTTTGAGAAGCTTCATGCTTCTACCACCTGGCTCCCCAGCAAGAGGAGTGTGAGGGCTCGTTGCTGCTGCAGTTTGTGACTTGCAAGCTCTCAGCCAACACCCTGTTGCTTCAATGCTGCTGAAACATCATTGCTGCCAGTGCAGTTGGTGCTACTGTGACACTGGATGGTGCTTGGTGGATCAGGTGCAGAAACTCTAGGTCCTTTGGCTGAAGGGAAAATTAGCTAAACTTAATAGGAGTTATGGCTTCTAAATGGAGATATAGAACATTTTCAACAAGCATGGATTGGTGGGATTCAGTAGCAAGGCTTTCAGCTGTTGCTTTGGCTCTATTGATTTTTCACAGTTTACCAGTTTCCATTTTTCCTAATATTTCCTTATGTTGCCTAACTTGCTGAAAAGGAAACTTTTCTGTGCTGTTGCTGCCACTGAAACTGGATCAATGCTGGCTCTGGCTCTCCCACATTAGCCCATTCTAAGTGTATCTTCATTCCATATTTCCATGTTTATCAGAGTTGAAAAAAAAACAATCAACAAACCATTAATGACAGTTTGTGCATCAAGTATGGGTGTTGGTCTCTCCTTCCAAGTAGCAACTGGCAGGGCAAGAGGAAATAGCCTCAAGTTGTGCCAGAGAAGGTTTAGGTTGGACACGAGCGGTGTCAAGCCCTGTCCCAGGCTGCCCAGGGAAGTGGTGGAGTTGTCACCTCTGGAGAGATTTAAAAGCCATGGTGATGTGGTGCTGAGGGATGTGCTTTAGTGGTGGACTTGGCTGTGGTGGGCTAAAGGTTGCACTCAGAGCTCTCTTCCAACTAAAACAATTTCACAGTTCTAAGATTCAGTGGTCTTGGAAGAGGAAGAACACATTTTTGCTACAGAATCGCATCAGCTTGGAAGGAAGCCTCAAAGGTCATCTTGCTCAACCTCCTTGCAGTGAGCAGACACATCTCAAACTAGATCAGATTGCTCAGGGCCCCATCAAGTCTGACCTTGAATGGCTCCAGGGATGGGGTCTCCACCACATCTCTGGGCAACCTATTCCAATATTTCACCACTCTTATTGTGAAGAACTTCCTCCTAAAAGTCAGCCTAAATCTACCTTATTCTGGTTTCAAAGCACTGCAGCTCATCCATTCACTCCAAGCCCTTCTGAACAGTTCTTCCCTAGCCGCCTTCTGGGTCCCCTGCAGGTACTGGAATGCACTCTAAGGTTTCTCCAGGCTGAACAGCCCCAACTCTCTCTGCCTGTATTCATGGGAGAGTTTCTTCAACCATCTGATCATCTTGGTGGCCTCCTCTAGACCTGCTCCAGCAGGCCCAAGCAGCTGTTGTCATGCAGCTCTGTTGTTGTTCAGCAGCACTTTCCCTCTCCTCCCCAATAAACTGAGTAATTTTGTTTCTTAAATAGCCAAAACCCAAAGAAGGCTGAGTTCTTCTTTGCTGACCAGGCCTCTCCTGGGGCAGCCAGGACACAGTGAAGGGTGGTTCAGTCTTGGCAGACTGGAGCACACAATGCTAAAAGAATTAGCCATGAGATGGAGTTCCTTCAGCTCTTCAAAAGGGAGCCTTGTGCTCGCTGTCTTGTGTCAGCTGTTTGGTTGTAACTGGGTGGCACTCACAAATTCCTTATTTTAGACAAATAAACGAGCAGGGAGAATTAATTACTCCAGGAGTGCAGCCCAGTAAGGAGGTCTTGCATAGCTCTCATCCTTCCTCATCCCTGCTGTATCATTGGGGTCCTTATTAACCTGCCAGGAAATGTTGAGTGACTCCTGCTGGCTATTTTTTTGGTTCTCTTTTCATTATGAGCATAGAGCCTGGCTGACTTCAGTGGGGCCATCCAGCAGCCTGAATGCCTGCAGTCTTTTGGGGGCAACAAAAGAGATGTTACTAGTGCCATTATCTATGCTCCATAAGAAATTGCTGCATTTTTATCTTTTCTGCATAAATGGGTTCGGATCTTTATCAGAGGAGCATCAGGTTGGTCCTTCATCTTCAGAAGACCATCAGGACATCAGCTACCTGCAGCTTCTTTCAGGCTCTGTTCTAATCTCTCAAGTGTAGCTCCCAGCTGCTGCATGAAAGAAATTGAAAAGGTTAGGTCAGGCATTTAGACAGGAAATGTCAAAGCTGTTGACATACCTCATCAGCCCTCAGACTCAAAGGACATTGTCTGCTTTTCATCTAGGTAATTGTTCAAGGGAAGCCAGACCTGTGACCTGTGTGGTCAAACCAGAGGACTCGAAGATGTGTTGAAAGACCCAAGTGACTCACTGGGAGTTACTGCAAGACTGTGAGCTGAGAATTAGGCATGGAACAGATGCCTAATTAGCTCTGGGAGGTGCTTGGTCAATGAAGGAGAATTCAACCTTCTTTGGGTTTTGGCTGTTTAAGAAACAAAAATACTAAGTTCACTGGGGAGAAGGGGGAAAGAGCTGCTGTACCATAGCTCCCTGGGAAAAAGCCCAAGGGAGCTCTGCTGCTGATTGTGCAGCCAGCTGGAAAGCAACATCAGAAAGAACAGATGAGAAGATCTTGAGGAGAGATCAGACTCAACAAAGCAGTGTGTCAAGATATTTTTATATAGCAGAGTCTGTCCTTTTTGATGTATAGAAGAGCAGGAACCATAGGTTAGGGCTAAGCTGGTATGGGCCAAAGGCTTGTAAAGATCCAAGAAGGCCAATGGGATCCTGAGGTGTATTAGGAGGAGTGTGTCCACCAGATCAAGGGAGGTTCTCCTCCCTCTCTACTCTGCCCTGCTGAGACCTCATCTTGAATCCTGTGTTCAGTTTTGGGCTCCCCAGTTTAAGAGGGACAGGGATCTGCTGGAAAGGGTCCAGTGGAGGGCTAGAAGGATGATTAGGGGACAGGAGGGCATGGCTTGTAAGGAGAGGCTGAAGGACCTGGAGCTTTTTAGTCTGGAGAGAAGAAGACTTAGAGGGGATTTGATAAATGTAAGTATCTGAAGGCTGCCAGGAGTGGGGAGACAGGCTCTGCTCGCTTGCTCCCTGGGATAGGACAAGGAGCAATGGGTGTAAGCTGCAGTAAAAGAGAGATTCCGTCTCAACACAAGGGGAAAGTTGTTTACTGTAAGTGTCCCAGAGCACTGGCACAGGCTGCCCAGAGAGGTTGTGGAGTCTCCTTCTCTGGAGCCTTTCAAGGCCTGTCTGGATGTGTTCCTCTGTGATCTGTGTTAGATAGTATGGTCCTGCTCTGGCAGGGGGGTTGGACTCAATGATCTCTTTGGGTCCTTTCCAACCCCTAACATCCTATGATCCTATGATCCTAAGATCAGAAGAGTAATGGGTGCCACCCCGTGGCTTCTTGTCCCTGCTATTAGTCAGCTACATTTGCATCCAGACACATGAGGTGGGTGTTGATCTCGAGGAACTGGCCTGAAACTGTGCCAGGGCAGGTTTAGGTTGGGGATTAGGACAAGTTTCTTTGCTGCAAGAGTGGTCAACGACTGGCACAGGCTGCCCAGGGAAGTTCTGGAGTCCCCATCCCTGGAGGTGTTGAGGAAACCTGTGGCCTTGGCGCTGTGGGACATGGTTTGATGGCCCTGTTGGGATTGAGTTGATAGTTGGACTCAGTGGTCTTGGAGGGCTTTTCCAACCTAAACAATTCCGTGGTTCTCTCATGCTATGATGTCGTGAGTTGGTTCCTAGATGAGCTCTCTCTGCAATTGCAGGGTGAATCTGTTCAGCCTGGCCACAGTACTCAGAAGTACAATTAATCTGACTAGGGTTTGGGGAAGTACAGGTTTATCTAGAGCAGTGATGAATATTCTGATGATCTTCCCAGTTATTCCAAGCTGAGCACTCAGAGTCATGAGCTGCAATCCATCTCTCTAATGATATTCCTTACCTGAGTTAGGAAACCTGTAGTATAACATTCTTCTATGGTTTAGGGGAGGTAATGAGGTAGATTACTGCAGACCACCTTCTTTGTGGGACATAGAGTCGTGAAATTGTTTTGGTGCAAAAAACCTCCCAGATGTGGATGGTGGCCAGCAGGATGAGGGAGGTTATTCTTCCTCTGTACTCAACACTGGTCAGGCCACACCTTGAGTATTGTGTCCAGTTCTGGGCCCCTCAATTCAAGAGAGATGTTGAGATGCTGGAAGGTGTCCAGAGAAGGGTGACGAAGCTGGTGAAGGGCCTGGAGCACAGCCCTGTGAGGAGAGGCTGAGGGAGCTGGGGGTGTGCAGCCTGGAGAAGAGGAGTCTCAGGGCAGACCTCATTGCTGTCTACAACTCCCTGAAGAGAGGTTGTAGCCAGGTGGGGTTGGTCTCTTCTCCCAGACAACCAGCAACAGAACAAGGGGACACAGTCTCAAGTTGTGCCGGGGGAAGTCTAGGCTGGATGTTAGGAGGAAGTTGTTGGCAGAGAGAGTGATTGGCATTGGAATGGGCTGCCCAGGGAGGTGGTGGAGTCACCGTCCCCGGAGGTGTTCAAGCAAAGACTGTATGAGGCACTTAGTGCCATGGTCTAGCTGACTGGATAGGGCTGGGTGCTAGGTTGGACTGGATGATCTTGGAGGTCTCTTCCAACCTGGTTGATTTTATGATTCTATGATCATCCAGTCCAAACCACCACTACCATTGCCCCTAAACCACGTCCCACAGTGCCATGGCCACAGATTTCTCGAACACCTCCAGGGATGGGGACCTCACCACCACTCTGGGCAGCCTATTCCAATGCCTGACCACTTGCAGGTCAGAAATTCTTCCTTCTCTCCAACCTAACCCTCTTCTGGCGAAATTCCAGGCCACTTCCTCTCATCCTGTCACCCAAAACTAGGGAGATCAGACACATGTTACTAATTTTTCACCTGAGCCTGGCAAAGCTACATGAAAAAAGCAAAACGCAGGAAGTGGCTGAAGCCTACCAAGCTTTCCCTCCTGAGTGGTGATATTTTCCCATCTGATGGATGAGTTTTATTTGCATTCAGTTCATTCTCTGTTATCTCTGGTATCTCTTACCTGCAGTTTGTTGTGCTTAAGGCACCGGCAGAATGGTCATGAAAATATTCAGCTCTGGCTCTATTCAGGCAATAGAGATGTTTTTTTTTCCTTTCCATTACCTACCACGGTGCTGACATTTTATTGCTTGCTGAGATAGGAGACAACAAGAGGGGGAAATTGAGTCATTTTATTCCCATATCTAAAAATAAAACCCTCAAGAATTGCTTTGCAAAAGAACAAGTAATTGCTGCAGAACTCACAAGCTCTGTTGTTCATTGAAGGGAGAATATTCTGCAGGTGAAATATTTGGAATTGAATAACTGATGTTCCAGGTCTGAAATGTGAAGGTAGCTGTGTCCTTTCTTTACCTGATGTCAGCTAGATAGGTGTATAAATGGATTGTGACATTTTAAGTGGTTTTATCATGGCAGCTGTAGAAAGCTTCACATATATTAACATGTCTGCCTTTCCAGCAGCCTGAAAGGTAGGGAAGCAACTCCAATTCCAAACAGGAATGAGGGAGTGGGAGATGAAACGGCATGGCCAAGGTCACACAGAAAGTTTGTTGCCAAAACCAGGGTCCCCCAACACAAGAAGGATGTTGAATTGTTGGAGTGGGTCTGGAGGAGGCCATGAAGATGATCAGAGGGTGGAGCAGTTCTACAAGTGGACAAACTGAGAGAGCTGGGGCTGTTCAGCCTGGAGAAGAGAAGGCTCCAGGGAGACTTTGGAGCAGCCTTCCAGTACCTGAAGGGGGCTACAAGAAAGCTGGGGAGGGACATTTGACAAGGGTTTGTAGTGCTAGGATGAGAGACAGTGTCTTTGAGCTGGAAGAGAGGAGACTGAGAGTGGAGACTTTCCAGTGAGGGTGGTGAGAGACTGCCAAAGGTTGCCCAGGGAAGTTGTGAATGTCCCCTTCCTGGAGGTGTTCAAAGCCAGGCCTTGAGCAACCTGGGCTGGTGGAAGGTGCCCTGTCCATGGCAGAAGGTTTGGAACTAGGTCCCTCCAGCCCAACTCATTCTATGATTCTCTTGATCACTCAGAACAAAACTTTAGTATTTTCTTTTTCCCTAAAATGAAACATTTATGAACTTGACCAAGCCTGAAACCTTAAGTATGCAATGCAAATATCACTGAGCTTTGAAAACCACTGAATTCTACTACACTTTGAGTCAGCCTTACTACCTTTTGAAAAGAATGCTCTAAAGGTACTTCTGCAGCCAGCAGTTGCCATAGTGAGTGAGGACAAAAAAGGTTTGCTTACTGCTTCTGGAAACATTTGTGATGAGCAGGGAGAATCTGCAGAAGTGGAAAAGCTGAGAGAAATGAAATGGCTATTAACTGGGATTTGGGTAATTCTTAGACCCTCCTCAAATTTCAAGCTATTAGGATTAAAAAATATAAATTTCATCTATATTCCATATTTCTTGGGAATACAGCATCAGAAAGCCTGTTAATTGTTAATTTCACTCGATTTTATGCTGATCTTGGGATGTCTCTAAGGTCTGGGAGCTCCTAGCTGGCCTGTTCAGAGCCCTGTGTAAATTTGGAGGTTACTGGATAAGAGGCAGGCTGAAAAGTTGCAGAGTGAAAACCATTTGAAGGACACTAGTTTATTAACCTTCCAAAATCTAGGATTCTGCTACAGAGGTTTCAGACCTTTATTTGCTGGGTTGTCGTTGCCTATATGCCAACACAAGACAGCACTGGGACTATTTATGCCCTGCCATCAAAGTCTTTCTTACATCAAGCAAATGACCAAGTGCTGAAGAGCTACTGTGGCTGCTCTAGAAGGATGCAGGCAGCATTTTCTGTCTTGAGTTAATAAGGTGAAACAAAGGTGGGGTGGCAGAGTCCAGGATCTGTGCCTCTATCAGCTCTTTATGGGCTGTTAATTCTGAACTTCTTGTTGGCTGCTCAGTAGAATGTCAGGCAGACCAGACAGAACAAAACTGTCTTCTGTCCTCTCACAGCTCCTCTCAAGGTGAAAGAAGTGCTGTAGGGCCATTTTTTGTTGGTAAGATTGTGAACTCACGTGGGTTGAGATTCAAGTTTGGACAAAAGCTCTGCTGTTTTGTGAGGATTCTTTTGTTTCGTTCTCCCCGAGGTAGTTTACAAGCATAAAACAATCACTTCACCTAACTGGTATTTTTAAATGGTTGAGTGTATGACCCTCGAGTTCTAGGGAACAAAGACAAATTGTCAGTACACTGATAAATCCTTTGTTCCTTGGATGGCTGAGCCCATCAAGTCAAGGGAAGTTCTTCTCCCCCTCTATTCTGCCCAGGTGAGACCACGTCTGGAGTACTGGGTTCAGTTCTGGGTTCCCTACTTCAAGACAGACAGGGATATACTACAGGCTGTGAGGATGCTGAGGGGGCTCCAGCGTCTGCCTGATGAGGAAAGACTGAGAGACCGAGGGCTGTTCCATCTGGAGGAGAGCAGTCTGAGAGGAGATCCTATGAATGTTTCTGTATGTCTGCAGGGTGAGTATCAAGAAGCAGGGCCCAGGCTCTTTACAGCGATGTTCTTTGATAGGTATTGTCCTGCTCCGGCAGAGGGGTTGGACTCGCTGATCTCTTTGGGTCCCTTCCAAACCCTAATACCCTGTGATCCTGTGACAAGGGGCAATGGATACAAGCTTGAACAGAGGAAGTTCCACCTCAATATGAGTTAAAACTTCCTTTACTGTGAGGGTGATGGAGACGTGGAGCAGGCTGCCCAGAGAGGTTGTGGAGTCTCCTTCTCTGGAGACTATCAAGACCCACCTGGATGCGTTTGTGTGTGACCTGCCCTGGGTGATCCTGCTCTGGCAGGGGGGTTGGACTGAATGATCTCTGGAGGTCCCTTCTAACCCTTACCATTCTATGATGCTATGATTTTTCTCCTGTATTTAATACAACCATTTGCTGCTCCACCTCCTGGTCAAAGCAGAAGGTTGACACCTGAAAAAGACACTAATGGAAATGAGCCTGCCTGGAGAGAGGGCCTCAGGAGCTGGTCCCTGACTACCTTTTGAATCAGGTGGTTGTAGATGGCTGCTTCTCCATGTGAATCTCACACATGACCCTACACTCCAAGGTCTATCTATTCACTTCTAAGCTGCAGCCTTCATTAACTTGCTGCTTTAGTGCAGAGATGAGAGGAGTCATTATCTTCCCAATTGGGGAGGGAGAGGGTGCAGTTTAGCAGAGATAACCACCATTAAAGCCTCCAGCCACAGTTAGGAGCTTTCTGCCTTTCCCATTAATCCCTCAGCGTTTTGCCAATTCTTGGGTTTTTAAACAATGAATTTATGTTCTAGGTTTGAGCAGCTGAAGGGAGCAAGGGCTGGGGAGAAGGGTGTTTGGAAGTGGCATCTGTCTGTTAGCAGTAATTAAGCCAAAATATGCAAAGTTTCTGAGTTCTAACTGCTCCTCTTAAGCTGTTGATGAGCAGTAAAATCTCTGATTAAATTTTAAGCTGAGGGAAACAGGCCAGGCTGTTGAGATGGGGAACTGATAGAACAGAGCATGGGCAATTACAGCTGCTGTTTGCCTCTGCTAGAGATGAGAAAATGGGTCCAGGAGCTGGGAAGCTGAGCTGGCATCAGCTCACCGCCACTGCCCTGCAGAGATGGGTTGTGGGCTCCATTCAGTCCTGCCTGCCAGCCTCCAAAGCACCATCATGGGGAAGACAATCAGGGTGGGTTGGAATGAATTCTGTACAGCTTGACTCTCCCACTGTACAAACACACCACAGCCAAGGAGAGATTGCTCCTTTTCCCGCCTCTGACTTTCCTGCTGTCTCAAAGCATGTGGTTGTTTTGAGATGTCCCAAGTCAGGTTGGATGGGGCCTTGAGCAACTTGGTGTAGTAGAAAGTGGCCCTGCTCTTGGCAGAGGGGTTAGAACCAAATGATTTTTAAGGTCCCTTCCAACCCCAATTATTGCATGATTCTCTCCATCTACTCTGCTCTCACAAGACTCCACCTGGAGTGCTGCATTCAGTTCTGGGGCCCTCAGCACAAGAAGAACATGAAACTGTCAGAGCAGGTCCAGAGGAGGCCATGAAGATGATCAGAGGGCTGGAGAACCTCCTGTATGGGGACAGGCTGAAAGAGTTGGGGCTGCATGGCCTGGAGAAGAGAAGGCTTTGGGTAGATAGAGTGGGCTTCCAGTATCTCAAGGGAGGCTACAAGAATGCTGGAGTGGGACTTTCGAAGGGCTTGTAGTGATAGGATGAGGGGCAATGTCTTTGGGCTGCAAGAAGGGAGATTGTGACTGGAGATTAGGAAGAAATTATTTGGAGTGAGGGTGGTGAGGGACTGGAACAGGTTGCCTAGGGAGGTTGTGGATGTCCCCTCCCTAGAGGTGTTCAAAGCCAGGCTGCATGAGGCCTCGAGCAACCTGGGCTAATGGCAGGTATCCCTCTCCATGTCAGGGGGATTTGGAACTAGATAATCTTTAAGATTCCCTTCCAAGCCAAACCATTCACTGATTCTACGATGTCCTTGGGCAAAACATTATGCTGGCTGACATCTCCTGTCTCAGAATGGCCATTGTGCAGTTAACTAACATGTTCATAGCACTGTGAAAGCTCTCCAGTCTCTGTAAAGGTTGTTACCCAGTACATATCACTATTCTCTAACTCAGCTTTCCTCTGGCACTCCTTCCTGGCTTCCGTCCCTTCTTCCCCAACCATTTGGCAGTCCACCTCCTGGGATGAGCCAGAGGCATCGCTCCTGAAGATGTGATGTGTCACAGAGCTCTGAGTAATGAATGAACTCATTACAACTTTACAGTAGAGAAACCAGGTTAAGCCTTTGTCAAATCGCTGCACACAGTGTCCTCCTTCCTTGTTCCCATTACTCAAAGGGTGACAGCAGTTTCTCATCCACAGCCTCTCAGGTAGGCACTGGTGCAGAGATAGGTATGACACTGCACACAGACCTTCAGATCCTGTCACAGGGGATTGAAGCTGACAGAAGCTGACAGCAGTGATGAATGCTTGGAGCTAACTTGCTTTGGAACAACCTATTAGGAAAAAAAAGCCAACAAAACAAACAAAGACAAAAAGCCTGTTTCAAGTTCTGAAGGACTCAGTTAAGTATAAAACCCTCAAGCATCCCAAACCTGTTGCCTTCTGAGACACTTCTCTGTAGTGAGACTGATGGAAGTTTGTACAACTTCCCTCCTGTGGATTCCCAGAGCTCATTACATGATCTTGCTATGAAGAGTAGCCACCTCAAAGATGAAAAATGACAGCTGTGTGGAATCACACCACAGACACTGCAAACGACTGAATATGAGACAGCAGTGTGCACAGGTGGCAAAGAGAGCCAGTGGCATCCTGGCTGGGATCAGAAATGCTGTGTCCAGCAGGAGCAGGGAGGGGATTGTCCCCTTGGACTCTGCTCTTGTGAGGCCACACCTCGAGTGTTGTGATCTCTCGTTGCCAGAGGGATGTGGAGGTGCTGGAGAGAGTGCAGAGGAGGGCAAGGAAGCTGGGAAGGGCCTGGAGAATAAATCTGATGAGGACTGAAGGAGCTGAGGTTGGTTAGTGTGAAACAGAGGAGGCTGAGAGCAGACCTCATGGCTGTCTGCAGCTACCTGAAAGGAGGCTGTGATGAGGCTGATGCTGGTCTCTGCTGGAGTAGTAGTAACAGAACAAGAGAGAATGGCCTCAAGCTGCCACTGGGTAGGTTTAGACTGGACAAGAGGAAAAAAAAATTCCCAGCAAGAGTGGTCAGGGATTGGAATGTGCTGCCCAGGGAAGTACTTCAGGAGTCTGAGGGCAAACCTCATGGCTGTCTGCAGCTACCTGAAAGGAGGCTGGAGTCAGCTGGGGGTTGGACTCTTCCCCTTATTATCAGAACGAGAAAAAATGGCCTGAAATTGTTTGGGGAGGTTTAGGCTGGACACAAGGAACAATTTGTTTGCTGCAAGAGTGATCATGGATTGGAATGTGCTGCCCAGGGAGGTGCTGCAGTCCCCATCCTTGGAGGTGTTCAAGCAGTGCGTGGCCATGGCACTTGGGGACATGGTTTAGTGGCCATGGTGGTGTGGGGCTGCAGGTTGGGCTTGGTGATCTTGGAGGCCTTTTCCAACCAATGCTGCTCCCCCATGAGCTTCCAGTTCAGCCAAGTACTTCAGCTGAGTGAGCACAAAGTGAGCAGAAAGAAGTAGCTAAACACAGAGGGGCTGAGCCTACCCAGCACCCATGGGTGATGGCAGTGACCATCAAGCCTCTTCCTGCCTAACTGGGGGCACCAGGCAGGCCTTTGTCCCCCTCCCATTCACCCAGTGTGCACCTTGGGCACTCATCAGTGATGGCAGGAGGAGGATCCCTCTGCTCAGTGGGGCATGGCTTGGGGCTGCTGCCTGTCCTGGGGTGGGTTAAAAAGGGAAGTGAGCAGGAAGGGCAAAGTGGTGAGACCTGAGGAGGGAGGAGACCCCCAACGACACCCAGGTGCTCTGGGACTTAGTGAAAAAAGGATTGGGTGGAAAAGGGGAAAATGCAGAGTGGGGTGGGAAAGGGACAGGTGTGGTGGGAAGGGGGAGGTGGTGCTGAAAGGAGGGAGACAGAGAGCAAAAGGATGGAGATGGAGATGAACAGAGGATGATGGGGAAAACAAGGAGTATGGAGAGGAAAGGAGGAAGATGGGGGAAAGAGGAGGATGGAGAGGAAAGGAAGTGGATGGAAAGAAAAGGAAGAAGATGGGGGGAAATAAGAGATGGAGAGGAAAAGAGGGAGATGGGGGAAAAAGGGGGTTAAAAAAAAGAAACTGGACTGTAAAAAAAAAGTTGCTCCTGCTCTGGCAAGGGTTGGACCAGATGAACTTTTGAGGTCTCTTCCAGCCCCTGACTGTCTGTGGTTGAGTTACCAATCCCGGATGTGTTTAAAGCTGGTTTGGATGTGGTGCTTGAGGCTATGGTTTAGGTTGAACCTTGTAAAGTAGGGTTCTGGGCTGGACTGGATGATCCTGAGGGGCTTTTCCAACCTGAGTATTCTGTGCTTCTGTGATCTTTTGAAGAGACTTATTTTGGAGGGGCATCAGAGCATCATCAGCTTTGTATTTGCTAAACAGGGGAGTCTTAACTCGTGAAGAATTTGGATTCCTTCTTCCAGAAGGTTCATATTATGGATTTGACTTTGAGACACTCAACTCAGTAGATGGAAAAGGAAAGGCAAGTTTTAATGCTGCCTCATTTTAGTCCTCCCTTTCAGTGCCAGCTGTGTTTTCAGCAGCAGACAGGAACTGGCCTAACAGGAGGTGAGCTTCCTGGAGAAATCTCAGCAACCAGGACTGGTCTGGACCACGTGCTGCAAAGTTGGTGGCCAGCTGCAGTAACTTCCAAGTGGCTGTCTTTAACAAAAGCTGCAGCCTAGCCTGTGCCACCTCCCCCAGCCCTAGGTCTATCACTTCTTCCACGCTGCTCAGTTGTCAAAGAACTGGACATAGCCTCAAGAGCTCATATTAAATCAGTGTTGTTGTCCCTTCATGTGCAATCCATCAGGTGAAGGATTCAGAATAATTGGGATTTAGAAAGCATTGCATTGTTCTTCTAAGCATAGAATTGACACTGCTTAATTCCTTACATTAATTTGAGTGGATGGAAGTGTATTTTCCTCACGGCAGGGAGCTACAGGGTGAGGCTATGAGCCATAGATAAGCTTTGCAGTTATGCTGTGCACCAGAGAGACAGTGTTCCTGGATCAGAGTGGTGAAGGTTGGAAGAGACCTTTGCAAATCATCTAGCTCAACCCCACTGCTAAAGCAGGACACCCACAGCAGCTTGCCCGGGATCTCAAGGGCCAGGTGGGGTTGGAATCTCTACAGACAAGGAGACTCTACAACCTCTGTGGGCAGCCTGCCCCAGGCCTCCAGCATCCTCACACCAAAGAAGTTTCTCCTCATGTTCAGGTGGAACCTCCTGGGTTCCAGTTTGTGCCTGTTGCTTCGTGTCCTGTCACTGGGCACCACTGAAGAGAATCTATCCCCATCCTCTGGCCTCCCACAGGTCTTTTAGCTCTTTCTGAGCATTGCTCAGATCCCCTCTGAGGCTGCTCTTCTGCAGGCTCAACAGCCCCGGGGTTCTCAGTGTTTGCTCCTTACAGAGCTGCTCCAGGCCCCTCAGCAGCTTTGTAGCCTGTGCTGGACTCTCTCCAGTTGTTCCCTGTCTCTCCTGAACTGGGGAGCTCAGAATTGGTCCCAGTACTCCAGGTGAAGCATCACTTGGACAGAGTAGAGGTGGATGAGAACCTCCGTTGATCTCTTGGTGACACTCTGCTTAATGCACCCCAGGAGACCTTTGGCCTTGGCCACAGGATCACACTGCAGACTCATGATCAACTTGGCCACCTACTTGATTTAGGAAGAGCAGGTTCTGCCTGACCAAACTGATCTCCTTTTATGATCAGGATCCCTGCCTGGTGCATGTGGGGCAGGCTGTGGATGTAGTCTACCTGGACTTCAGCAAAGCCTTTGACACTGTCTGCCACAACAAGCTCCTGGCACAGCTGGCAGCTCATGGCTTGGACAGATTCACTCTGTGCTGTGGAACTGGCTGCAAGGCCAAGCCCAGAGAGTGGTGGTGAATGGTGCCACATTCAGTTGGCAGCTGTCACTTGTGGTGTCCCTCAGGGACCCAGTCGTGTTCAGTATCTTTAGTGATGATCTGGACGAAGGGATTGAGTCCAGCATCAGTAAGTTTGCAGGTGACACCAAGCTTGGTGGATGTGTCAATGTGCTAGAGGGTAGGGAAGTTTTGCAACAGGATCTGGACAGGTTAGACTGATGGACCAAGACTAATTGTTTGAAGTACAATGAGGCCAAGTGCCAGGTCTGTCTAGGTCCTAATAACCCCATNCTCTTCTCCCATGCAACCAGCAACAGAACAAGGAGACACAGCCTCAAGTTGTGCCAGGGGAGGTCTAGGCTGGATGTTAGGAGGAAGTTGTTGGCAGAGAGAGTGATTGGCATTGGAATGGGCTGCCCAGGGAGGTTTTGGAGTTGCTGTCCCTGGAGGTGTTCAAGAAAAGCCTGGCTGGGGCACTTAGTGCTATGGTCTGGTTTACTGGATAGGGCTGGATGCTAGGTTGGACTGGATGATCTTGGAGGTCTCTTCCAACCTGGTTGATTCTATGACTCTATAATTCTAAATATATGGAAACTGATCTTGTTGAGGCTGAAATCATGGAAAGGATTGGGTTGGAAGGGACCTTAAAGACCATCCAGTTTCAACCCCCTGCCATGAGCAGGGATAACTCCCACTAGGGCAGGTTGTTCAAGGGCTCATCCAACCTGACCTCAAACACCTTCAGGGAGGGGACAATGTAAAGAACAAAACTGAAAGGATGGAACAAGTGAGTCCTCATGAACTATCACTGTAAAAACCTATTAGACAGTGCAAGAACACAGTAAAGAGAATCTGGGAATGGTTTAAGCTACTGCTTTGTAAATAAGTGGTGGCCTCAGGCATCATTGTTTAAAGGCCTGATGACTCTGAGTTCCAGCCCCACATCTGACACTTAGATTGCCTGGGAGAAGTCAAGTCTGCACATTATGTTTCATGCTCTTAATTTGTCAAATCAGGATGAAAATATTTACTCCCTAGGCTGTTGTGGAAATAATTGACATTTCCATACTTCTGTAAAGCTGTGATGTGCTAACTGGTATTAGAACTGTGCTGCCTTGGTCCTGGGGGGGTTGTCAGATGGCACAAGCAGCATGGATCAGTGGTTGGATGGAGCCTTCCAGTGAACTATATGAGGTTTGCAGCAGGGGGGTCTGCAGTATATACTAATACTAGTAGTAGTAGTAATCATAGTAGAAGCTCACCATGAGCTGGCAGTGCGCTCCTGCAGCCCAGAAGGCTGCATCCAGAGGAGAGTGGCAAACAGGTCAAGAGGAGATTCTGCCCCTTTCCTCTGCTCTGAGGAAATGACCACACCATGAATACTGTGTCCAGTTCTTGTGTCCCCATCATGAGGAGGACACAAAGCTGCTGCAGTGAGTCCAGAGGAGGCCACAAAGATGATTCAGGGGCGGGAGCAGCTCTGCCCAGGGGTCAGGCTGAGGGAGATGGGGGTGTGCAGCCTGGAGGAGACTCTTCAGAGCTGCCTTCCAGTACCTGAAAGGAGCCTATAGGTAGGCTGCAGAGGGACTTTTCTAAGGTTGTCTAGAGACAGGACAAGGGGGAATGGTTTGAAGCTAAAAGAGAGTAGGGTTAGTCTAGATCTTAGGAAGAAGTTCTTCAGAGCAGTGAAACACTGGAACAGGTTGTCCAGAGAGGTTGACACTCTCTGGAGGTGTTTGTGGCCAGATTGGTGAGGCCTTGAGCAATTCAGTCTAACTGAGAGGCATCCCTGCCTATGGCAGGGGGGCTGGAGGAGATGATCTCTGAGGTCCCTTCCAAACCATTCTACTATTCTATGATTTTGTGATAATAGCAATAATTTTCACTCCAAGTTAAGAAATCTGCCAGGTCTGTAATTTCTCAATTTGAAAGTCAAATGTAGACAACTGTGGTTATTACATAGTAATGGAACTTTCCCACAGACATACAGATCCCATTAGTGATGGTTTTAATAACTTTCATCATGGGATGCTCTCTTTGCTTTCCATTAATTCTCACTTTTCATGGCAGAAGGCACCTGAAGTACGACAGAGCCCTGAAACAGGCTGCCAAGAGAGGTTGTGGAGTCTTTTTCCTCTGGAGAGATTCCAAAGCTGCTTGGTCGATGTGCTTCTGGGAAACCTTCTGTGGGTGACCCTGTGGGGTTGGACTATGTCACAGGATCACATGATATCAGGGGTTGGAAAGGACCTCCATAGATCATCAAGTCCAACCTCCCCTGCCAGAACAGGACCTCCAGAATCCAGTGCCAGGATTCTGGAATTCTTCACTGGTGTCACTATCTTTCCTTTTTGCTTTCTGCTTGCCCACTTCAGTGTTCTTCTTCAGGCCTGACTGCATGTTGAAGGGTGATGCCTGTTTCTCTCCCTCTTTCTCTCTGCTTTCAAATTGCTGTGATGCCCTTATGGTGAAAGGCACCCTAACAGCTTAAGCCATTACTATAAATTGCTGAGAGCTTTCAGAAGGCGAGGTTTGAACCTGCTGCCTCTTGTTCTTCTCCTGCATTCTGTAACCTGGAGAAGGGAAGGCTCAGGGGTGACCTCACTGCTGTCTACAACTGCCTGAAGGGAGGTTGTAGCCAGGTGGGGTTGGTCTCTTCTCCCA
The DNA here is from genome assembly GCA_013400475.1 of Tricholaema leucomelas. Classification (NCBI taxonomy): domain Eukaryota; kingdom Metazoa; phylum Chordata; class Aves; order Piciformes; family Lybiidae; genus Tricholaema lacrymosa; species Tricholaema leucomelas. The sequence continues at coordinate 499,694 of WAAF01010019.1, read as the reverse complement.
GTCAACCAGCAACAGAACAAGGGGACACAGTCCCAAGTTGTGGCAGGGGAAGTCTAGGCTGGATGTTAGGAGGAAGTTGTTGGCAGAGAGAGTGATTGGCATTGGAATGGGCTGCCCAGGGAGATGGTGGAGTCGCTGTCCCTGGAAGTGTTCAAGCAAAGACTGGATGGGGCACTTAGTGCCATGGTCTGGGTGCTAGGTTGAACTGGATGATCTTGGAGGTCTCTTCCAACCTGGTTGATTCTGTGATTCTCTGAAGACAAGGAGAGCCTGGTGACACTGCCCTGCCTGCTCCCAGCTAGCAGTAGTTTTGCAAAGACAAATCTCCTAACACCTTTGTATCGATTTTTGGCGTGCAAGACAACCCTCATGACAGGAACCAGACTTCTTGTTTGCCTTAAACAGTCCCTGCTCAAAGGGTCTCCTCCCATACATCCTTTTCTGACACTCCTTTGGAGTCTTTTTCTGGAAGATCAATGTGTCCATGGAAACAAGATGAGGCACTTAGTGCCATGGTCTAATTGACTGGATAGGGCTGGGTGTTAGGTTGAACTGGATCTTGGAGGTCTCTTCCAACCTGGTTGATTCTATTCTATTCTAACCTGTGTGCTAAGGAGCATTATCTTACAGAATGGAATGGAAGAACCTGAAAGTGTCCAAGTCCATGAGAGCCGATGTAATGCACCTAAAGGTGCCGAGGGAACTGGCAGATGAGGTTGCTGAACTCCTCTCTATTCTATTCCAAAAGTCATGGCAGTCTGGTAAAGTCCTCACTGACTGGAAAAGGGCAAACATAACCTCCATTGTCAAAAAGGGTAAGAAGGAGGAACCAGGGAACTACAGGCCAGTCATTCTCACCTCTGTGCCTGGTAAGATAATGGAGCAGATCCTCCTGGAGGAACTACTGAGATAGAAGAATCATGCCTGACAAATGTAGTGGCCTTTTATGATGAAGTCACAGAAACAGTGGACAAGGGAAGGGCAACTGACATTAATCTACCTGGACCTGAGAAAGGTATTTGACTCTGTCCCACATGGCATCCTGGTCACCAAACTGGAAAAACGTGGACTTGCTGGGTGAAGCACTGCTGGATAAGGAATTGGTTGGATGGTCACACATAGAGAGTGGTGATCAAGGGCACAGTGTCCACCTAGAGACCAGTGCCAAGTGACGTCCCTCAAGGGCCAGTGCTGGCACCAGTGCTGTTTAACAGCTTTGTCAGTGACAAGGACAGAGGAATTGAGTGCACCCTCAGCAAGTGTGCAGATGGCACCAAGCTGTGTGGCACAGTTGACTTGCACGAAGTCAGAGGGACCTGGACAGTCTGGACAGGTGTGCTCAGGCCAACCTCATGACATTCAACAATGCCAGATGTAAGGTCCTGCACCTGAGTTGGTGCAATCCCAAGCACAACTCCAGGCTGGGTGGGGAATGGCTGAGAGCAGCCCTGAGGAAAAGGCCCTGAGGGTCTGGGCTGATAAAAAGCTCAACATGAGCCTGCAGTGTGAGTGCAGCCCAGACAGCAACCCTGTGCTGGACTGCAGCAAGAGCAGTGTGGCCAGCAGGGCAAGGGAGGGCATTCTGCCCCTTTGCTCTGCTCTCCTCAGACCCCACCTGGAATCCTGTGTGCAGCTCTGGAGCCCCCAACACAAGAAGGACATGGAACTGGTAGAGCCAGTCCAGAGGAGGCCACGAAGATGCTCAGAGGCCTGCAGTAGCTCTTCTATGAGCACAGGCTACAAGAGTGGGGGCTCTGCAGCCTGCAGAAGAGAAGGCTTTGAGGAGACCTTATAGTAGCCTTCCAGTATCTGAAGGGGCCTAGAGGAGGGCTGGAGAGGGACTACTGACAAGGTCCTGTAATGACAGGACGAGGGGGAATGGGTTTAAACTGGAAGAATGGAGATTCAAACTAGATGTTAGGAAGCAGTTCTTTCCAGTGAGGGTGGTGAGACACTGGAATGGGTTGCCCAGGGAGGTTGTGGATGCTCTCTCCCTGGAGGTGTTCAAGGCCAGGTTGGATGAGGTCTCGAGGGACATGTTCTAGTGGGAGGTGTCTCTCCGTTTGGCAGGGGGTTGGAACTGGCTGAGCTTTGAGGTCCCTTCCAACCTAAGCCATTCTATGATTCTATGAGCTGTCAGTGCGCTCTTGCAGCCCAGAGAGCCAATGAGGGCCTGTTCTGCAGCAAGAGCAGTGTGGGCAGAAGGGCAAGAGAAGTGATCCTCCCCCACTACTCTGCACTAGTGAGACCCCACCTGGAGTACTGCATCCAGCAGATGTGCTGTAAGGTGTCCAGAGAAGGGACACAAGGATGATCAGAGGGCTAGAGGTGCTCTGCTATGAGGAGAGACTGAGGGAGTTGGGACTGTTCAGTCTTGAGAGAAGGCTCTGAGGTGACCTTATTGTGGCCTTCCAGTATCTTAAGTGGGCTACAAGAAAGCTGGGGAGGGACTTTTTAGGATGTCACATAGTGATAAGACTGGAGGGGAATGGAACAGAGCTAGAAATGGGTAGATTCAGACTGGATGTTAGGAAGAAGTTCTTCAGCATGAAAGTGATGAGACCCTGGACAAAGTTGCCCAGGGAGGTGGTGGAAGCCTCATCCCTGAAGGTGTCCAAGACTGGATGAGGCTGTAGACAGCCTGATCTAGTGTCCCTGCCCATGGCAGGAGGGTTGGAATTGGATGATCCTTGAAGTCCTTTCCAACCCTGACTGATTCTGTGATTCAGTGAATGGACGTCATTCAGTGATGTCATGGCCACGCTTCTGCTGCTTATTCTTGCAAACAGAAGAAGTTTGCAATTAGTTGAAGCTCATCAGTTGAAGCTGAGATATCCAGGGAAATACTTTGATGTATCTTCAGCTTGCAAGTGTCTCCATTAGTTCTCCTGAGCCTTGAGGAGAGTTTACAGTCTCTTCCTCTGCTCCAGAAGCCATGTGTAGAATCCCTCTGTCTCATCTGCCTGGCTTCAGTTCTCTATGCCAGGTGACTCAGCTTCCTGGTGTGGGTTGGAGTTCAAGTCTCCAGGTGGGAGTTCAAGCTTCGCCTCATTCTCCAGCCTGCCAGCCCATCCGACTTCTCCAGAGTTGAGCTGGCATGGAAGCCCTGGGGAATGTGGGCTTGAGGCACAGCTCACGTAGCTGAGGCTGTGCTGTGAGAGGTTTACACTCTCTGACTGCAGAACCTGTTTGCTCTTGAAAACTGGTTACCAAGGCACACTGCAGTGGCAGTCTTCAGCCTGAAGTTTGCTTTGCTTTATTAATCAGCCAGATTTGCATACTGTCATTCCCTGTAGAGAGGGAAAAAAGCTTGCTAAAAGTTCAGCCTTTCCTAGTGACACTTTTGATGAAGTAGCAAATAGTGAAATTAAAAAAGGGAATCAGGGACTCTTCAGAGGACATTTGTCATCAGCAGTGGTTTGGAGCTGTGGAGCACCTTCCTTCCAAAACCAGACAGCCAAAAGGATAGGCTCTGTAAGACTGGCAACTGAATGCAATACTGCTGAGCATGCAACATAAAATAAGCTCACAGCACCAAGGGAATTTAGATTCACCTCCCATCCTTGCGTGACAGTGTTCTGAATTCATTCTGTGCTTGCTTTGCACAGATAGAACTGGGTCACAGCACCAAACATTGTAGAATAATGTCTTCATAAACAGGTAAAGAGACCTTGGCCAAGCCCCAAACCATGCCTGAAATTCTGCAGAGATCCACAGCTCCTGCTTTTCCCTTGCACTTTTGTTTTTCACTGGCAGTGTATGATCTGTTTCCTAGCTAAATCCAGATGCTCCTAACAAAAGGCAAACATCAATTATCACTGCTGTGATCTTGCCCTTAATCCTAGCTCTTGTTCCCATCTCCAGACAAGCACTCCTGCTCCATCCCTTGGACCACCTCATATTGCAGAATGAGCCAGGGCAGGGACCTAAACTGGTGGAAAGTTACTCTTTGGGTTTTTGTTGTGGTTTTACCCTGTAAGAATAGTTTCCTGATAGCTTCACTCTTTGAACAGGTTCTCCACAGGGTCAGATAAGCTGCACCAAAGGAGGGGGAGGACATGACTGAACAAGGATTTCAACCTCTCTCATTTCAAATTGTCACAGAATTAAAGTCTGCTAAAAGCCTTGGTAGCCAGAGACTTCTTCTGTTCAGTGAAAAGGGAGAAGCAGCCAAAATCACTTCATCTGTCACCCTGCAGAGGACTTGATTTTTCTTACTGGTTGGAGAGAGATCTTAGAGATACAATCCTCTTAACTGAGCCACTACAGCGATGTTACGGACTAAGCCAAAGAAGTAAACTTCAGGACCATTTGGGGTTTTCCAGTCCAGCTTTTATAAATGCAGATGTTAAGATACTTCTTGATTTCTGCATCTTCCTAGCTGAGATGTTAGCATAGAATGGTTTGAGTTGGAAACAACTTTCAAGTTCATCTCACTCCAATCCCCTTGCAGTGGCCAGGCACATCTTCAGCTGAATAAGGTTGCTCAGAGACTTAACAGCATGACCAAAGTGATGCCCCCATGTCATATTAAAGAAGATTGTCTTGACTGTAGTCCGATGAAGCCAAAGTTTGGGATTTGGGATCTTTGTGCCCCAGTCACCAATGTGTGACTGAAGGTGGTTGGAAGTACGATTTGGAATAGCTCTCAGGATGTCCTGGACTGACACAGTCAAGCTGGTGGCCTGCAGGCCATATATCAGCTCCGGCATCATCCAGCTCCTGCCTTTTCCTCAGGCGTGTCCTACTGATGAGGATTTCCTCCTGTGGTAAATGGATTCCTCTACTGCTTACCAGAATCACTCTGAATTATGAGAGAGCTTCCAACCCTAGAATCACAGAATGATTTGGTTTGGAAGGGACCTTAAAGATCATCTAGTTCCAAACCCCCTGCCATGGGCAGAGGCATCTCCCACTAGGCCAGGTTGCTCAAGGCCCAGTTCAACCTGGTCATGAACTACACATAGACTAATAGAGACTCCACACGATTCAATGTGAATCCAACTGGAGACATTTATTGTTGGCTTTGCCTCTGTTTATATAGTCTTGAGCACAGAGCACATGCTAACCCATTAGCATAATCTAGGAGAGCACAGTCCAGACTTTTACATACATCACATTTTGCTTTTCCCCTGGGCCAGAAGTCCCACTATCTTTCCTCCCCCCATGGAGGCATCCTGAAGCTGCAGGAATGAAGGTCAAATGCTTATACACTGCTGGTTATTGTTGTCTCTCACATTGCATTCCCACAGTGAACGTTTCCAGGAAAGGACATCCATGACCTCCCTGGGCAACCTTGTGCTAGTTTGAAGCTAGCTAGTGTTTTGGTGAGAAGAATTAGATTACAGGCTGTGAAAGGAAAACAGTGGTGATGTCTACTTCGCTCATAGGCTTGCTGAGATGTATAAAAACACAAAGCAAAACATAGATGACACACTCGGCACTCCTGCTGGGGAACTGTCTGAGTTGCATCTTACTCTCTAACCTCACCCTCCATTTTTTTTTTGCTAATCCACTTTGCTTCCTAACCCCCTGGCTGAACTTCCATTCTTCCTTGGGACTGGGGTAAGGTTTAGAGAGGTAGGGGGAAGGTGAAGGGGTGGTTGAGAGCCCCTCCTGGGGACTCAGGTTTCTGGGAGGGCTGTTGTGTTTCTGTATTACCTTTTACCTTGTCTATTTCTGTCTATAACTGTATATACTGTAAATATCTGCTTGTACATTGTGCTAGCTGTAAATAGAAGCTTCATTCTTATTTCCAGAGCTGGCTGAGTCTAGTCTGGGTGATTTCTAAACTGTGGGGGGGCAGGGAACATCCAAACCATCACAAACCTCTTCCCCGTCTTTCACCACTCTCACTCTAAAGAGTTTCTTCCTTGGCTCTCATCCCATCACTCCCAGCCCTTGTCAAAAGTTGCTCCGCATCTTTTCCTGTAGCCCCCTTCAGGTGCTGGAAGGCTGCTCTAAGGTCTCCCTGGAGTCTTCTCCAGGCTAAACAGTCCCCAACTCTCACCCTTCTGATCATCTTCATGGCCTCCTCTGGGGCTGCTCTGGCAGTTCCATGCCCTTCTTGTGCTGGGGGCACCAGAAACGGATGCAGTTCTCCGGGTGGAGTCTCCACACTGGCTGAGAAAGGCACTAGCAATGAAAAGGTCCAACCCCTGTGGCTCTCAGGCTTGACTCACCTTGTCAGTGGGCAGCATTTTAGAGCTCATCAGCGGTCCAGCATCAGGACAGCAAGGGCTGCTTTTCCTTCTTTTCCCTGCCTGGCTGTCGCTGAGGAATTGGGCAGAGCCTTTAGGCCTGGCACATGTTTCACAGCCCAGGGCCATGCTGACTCAAGGGAGGCTGACTGGCGAGTGTGATGTTTGCTCTTTGACAGAGTTGGCAAAGCCTGGAGATATTTCTTGGCATTTCTGCAGTCACCTCAGTGCCTGATGTCTTGTTCCCAAAGAGCCTAGAGTGTGTGTTGGCATCTCTTTGACCAAAAAATGAGCACCAAAGCAGCCATTCCAAACCTGAGTTTATTAAGCAGTGCAAGCCAAGTACTTTAGAAAGAATTCCCTCCCCAGGCCTTGTTTGCTCTGCAGTTTCTCTCTGGTCACACGCAGTGCCTGCTTCAAACAGCTGCAGAGCTGCCAGCAGGGCTGCAGCCCCTGACTTGCACACCCACTGCATCAGAGTGCATCTACACAGCTGTGCCTTGGGAAGGAAATAGAATCATATGATTATTTTGGTTGGAAAAAGCCTCTGAGATCATCGAGTCCAACCATCAACCCAGCACCACCACGGCCAGCAAACCTCCTTCCAGAATGCTATGGCCACACGTTTCCTGAACACCTCTAAGGGTGGTGACTCCATCACCTCCCTGGGCAGCCTGTTTCAAGCCTTGCAGGTAATAAATGTTCCTCATCTCCAACCTAACCTTCTCCTGGCAGAATTTCAGGCCATTTCCTCTCATTCTATCACCTAACATAAGCTCCTGGGTCAGATTTGGTTTAGCATGGCAGCATTCTTCAGCAGTTTTAGGTGGCTAAAGCAAGGTGTTGTCTGCTTAGCCTATCACACTGCATACCTGTGGGTCTGTCACACAGGGACTGATGAGCCCAAGGCCAGAGATATAAGCCAAGCAAGCTGTGGGTGAGAGCTGCAAACCATCAAGAGTAGTTTGAACTGAGTTTTATATCTATGTTCTGAGCACAGACATTGATGGGAACCTGTGGGAGTTGTTCCAGAGAAAACAAAAATGATCTTGGAATGGAAGCCCTTTGCTGTGAGGCCAGACTGAGAGAGTTGGGCTTGTTCAGCCTGGAGAAAAGAAGGCTCTAGGGAGACCTTCTGGTCAGTGCTTAAAGGAGCTGATCAGAAAGCTGGGGACAGTCTTAGGAGCAGAGCCTGTTGTGACAGGACAAGGGGTGATGGTTTGAACTGAGTGGAGACTCAGACTGGAGAGGAGGAAGGAATCTGTTACACTGAGAGTAATGAGAAGCTGGTCCAGGTTGCCCAGAGGGATGGTAGATGTCCCATCCCTAAAACCATTCCAAATGAGGTTGGACAGGGTCCTGAGCAACCTGCGGTAGTTGCAGATGTCCCTGCTCACTGCAGGAAGGTTGGACCAAGATGACCTTCAAAGGTCTCTTCCCACCTAAAACAGTTCTGTGATTCTGTTTTGGGGACTTGAACATATTCAGGGGGACAAGCTCAGGGTCCCAGTGTGGTGTTAGGGAGTAAAGGTTGGACAAAAGCTGCCTTCCCGGTTGCGTGTGTCCAAAAAGACATCAACTGGTTTATATCTGTCATACTTCTGTGATGGGGATGGTGACAGGTGAGGGAAATGATGAACTACCAGGAGATGCCAGGGACACTCCAGGGTCAGCATATATATCTCTGGGTGGGCAGGGAGTGGTATCTTGTGATATTGTAAGAGCAGCTTACTCTAGCAGGAGATGTCCCTGCTTATGGCAGGAGCTTGGAACTGGATGATCTTCAAGGTCCCTTCCAACCCAAACCATTCAGGAACTCTGTGGTTAGGTGCCTAAGACACAAGGCAATCTCAGCTTCTGAAATGCAGCCTTCAGGGATCGAATCATCGAATCAACCAGGTTGGAAGAGACCTCCAAGCTCATCCAGTCCAACCTAGCACCCAGCCTTATCCAGTCAACCAGACCATGGCACTAAGTGGCCCACCCAGTCTTTTCTTGAATACCCCCAGGGATGGTGACTCCAGTGTGCTTGCCAGAAACCTTCCTTTACCCTCCAAACTCATGCATCCCCTTATAGCTGCAGTCTGGAGCTACTCTTTCTAAAGCTGGGAAAGCAGGAATTGTCCTGATGAACGGTGACAGATTATCCCCAAGAGCTGACAGAAAACTCTGACTGCCATTGGGCTTCCAGAGCGCTGCCACTGAGAAGCCAAAAAGGTTCCTATCTCCCAATTCCTGCCTCTGCTCTCCTCAAGAAAAAGGAACTACAGGACGAAGGATGGTTTTATTGCTTCAGTTTGGAAACAGATCTCTTTTTCACTGCTCTGGCCACTGCCACAGTAAGTGCAAATGACACTGCCTCAGCACAGATCTGTCAAGCAGGGACAAAAGCAGTGCCTTAACAGACACTAGGTTTGATTAGGCATTCACAGCATCATCTGCAGCCAAAAAAAATCAAAGCTCCCAGTGAAGAACTCTTAACTGCTTTGCTTGCTGGAGATGGAATAATGGTTCAGAAGATGTTAAAGAGGATCCTGATGGCTTGTCTCAAAGAGACAACAGCTGAGTGCAGAGAGCAGGATGAGCATGAGCAGGACTCACTGCACAGCAGCATTTACTGACAGTTTGGGGGCAGGGACTGGAGGCTTTGGTGAAGTGGTGCTGGCTAGGGGTGTGCAAATAATCACCTTTTCAGTGAGAGTGGTGAATACTGCAATACGTTGCCCAGAGATGTGGTTGAGCCCCTGAAGTGGAGTCTCTGGAGACAATCAAGGTCAAATTTGTTTCATCCCCAAGCAATCTGATCTAGTTGGAGATGTCCCTGCTGACTGCAGTGGGGTAGGACAAGATAACCTTTGAGGATTGTTTCCAGCCCAATGCGTTCTGATCTAGTTGAGGATATCCCTGCTGACTGTGGAGGGGGTTGAACTGGATGACCTTTGGAGGTCGCTTCCAACCCAGACCATTCTGTGACTCTGTGATTCACCTGTGTAGGAAAAAATATCTCCCCAAACCCTGTCTCCTTACTTGACTGGAAAGGACAGATGATACAGCACATGCAGAGCAGAAAGCTTTCAAGAAAATGGGAAACTGCTATGCAAGGAAGAGGTAGAAAATGAGAAGGAACTCTTTTTAATGCATCTGAAACCAAGAGGCTTTTATATGCCTGAGTTATTATTGAAATCTGGCTGGATGTGATTACAGGGAGCAGTTGTTTCATGAATGATGTTTAATCCTGCTGGCAGAGGCAGGTGGGGTGTACATTTGCAAGTCAATTTGTATGCACATCACCCTGCTGCCTTGGTATTGATTGGAAAGGTGCAGGGTGAATGTGCCCTGCTTTCTGAGGCAAGCATCTGAAAAGGAAAAGATGCTTCAAGGACCAATAGCTTTTGTTAAATGCTGCTGGGTGGGAGGATCATACTGGAATGCGTCCAGAGAAGGGTGACAAAGCTGGGGAGGGGCCTGAAACACAGCCCTCTGAGGAGAGCCTCAGGGAGCTGGGGGTGTGCAGCCTGCAGAAGAGGAGGCTTAGGGGTGACCTTACTGCTGTCTACAACTACGTGAAGGGAGGTTATAGCCAGGTGGAATTGGTCTCTTCTGCCAGGCAACCAGCAACAGAACAAGGGGACACAGTCTGAAAGGAGAGGTCTAGGCTGGATGTTAGGAGGAAGTTGTTGGCAGAGAGAGTGATTGGCATTGGAATGGGCTGCCCAGGGAGGTGGTAGAGTCACCGTCCCTGGAGGTGTTCAAGAAAAGCCTGGATGAGGCACTTAGTGCCATGGTCTGGTTGACTGGGTAGGGATGGGTGTTAGGTTGGACTGGATGATCTTGGAGGTCTCTTCCAACCTGGTTGATTCTATGATTCTATGATCCGCAGCTAGAGGAGACACTGGAAGGAGCTCTGTGCTTCATCTTAAAAACAGAGCTGCTGACATGAGTTATGGTAGTTATGGATGCACAGACTAAGGTTAACCCCTTTGCTTTTCACCTTTTGAGGGCATTAACAGTGCCTGTCACAGGGTGATGACACAAATGGTGAAAGCTGGGGAAGGGTCTGGAGAACAGGGATGTTGAGCAGCAGCTGAGGGAACTGGAAATGTTTGGTCTGGAGAAGAGGAGGCTGTGGGCAGACCTCATTGCTCTCTGAAGCTCGCTGAAAGGAAGTTGAAGTGAGATGGAGGTTGGACTCTTCTCCCTAGTAACAAGTGACAGAATGAGAGGAAATGGCCTGAAATTGTGCCAGGGGAGGGTTAGTTTGGAGATAAGGGCAAATTTTTTTGCTGCAGGAGTGGTCAGGGATTGGAATAGGCTGCTCAGGGAGGTGGCGGAGTCCTCATTCCTGGAGGTGTTGAAGAAACCTGTGGACATGGCACTGTGGGGTAAAGGCAGTGGTGGTGTTGAGTTGGTGGGTGGACTGGATGGTCTGGATGATCTTGGTGGCCTTTTCCAACTGAAACAATTCTGTGGTTCTGCAAATTAATCCTCTTTCTGAGATCCCTTTTAGGGATCTCAGCTAGCACCTCCTGTGGTAACATCTCACCATAACCTCACAACAGTGCAGCCTCTCAGTGACTCAGGATGAAATGATAGAGGCAGAGTTTGCTCAAAACTATGCAAAATGCTCTGGCTTACCTCATGGACCCAAAAATACCAGAGCAGTAGAACTGGGTAGCTCAGAGCAGGGATACAATCCATAGGAGGAGGCATCAGGGACATGGTAACTCTCCTGATGGCTTCCCTCCGCAGATTTTAATAACCCTTTACTTTTGTCAGCAGTGGAATTGTCACAGATCTCCTATAAAACATAGGAACTAAAGAACTACCCTCAGGAAGCTGTCCTTTTAAAGGAGCTTATTGACTCCACAATAATCCCTGGGAGGCCAAGCACTTGCTTTCCATCTCTTATTTTCAAGATATTCAATGGCAATACAAACTCTTTGCAATCTGTGCCTGGCTGTGGAGGTTTCTCACAGTCACTGAAGCTGAAGCATTGATCTTCCATTTGATATGCAACATGAAATAAAACTGTAATTCCATTTTAACAGTTTCTCCACTGTCTTTCCCCCAACAATTTGCAAGGACCTTATGAAGATCGACAGGAACAAGTATAGAGTCCTGCACCTGGGAATAACTAGTCTAGGAGTGCAGCTCAGACTGGGGTCCACCTGGCTGGAAATCAGCCCTGTGGAAAGGGTCCTGGTGGAGAAGCTCAGCATGAGTGAACAGTGAGCTGCAGGGTCAAAGAAAGCCATCAGGATGCTGGGCTGCATCAGCAAGGGCATCACCAGCAGAAATATAGAAGTCATTGTCCCAGCCTGCTGAGTGCTGGTCAGACTTCGTTTGAAGCAGTGCCTTCAGTTGTGGTCCCTGCCGTACAAAAAAGATGTGGACAGGCTGTAAAGTGTCCAGAGAAGGGCAACAAGAATGATCAGAGGCCTGGCAGCCCTGCCAGGGCAGGAAAGGCTGAGGGATGGGTTTGTGCAACCTTAAGGATTGATCAGATCCCCTCTCAGGCTGCTCTTATGCAGGCTCAGCAGCCCTAGGGCTCTCAGCCTTTCCTCCTCACAGAGCTGTTCCAGGCCCCTCAGCATCTTTGTAGCCTCTTCTGGACTCTCTCCAGTATTTTCCTGTCTCTGTTGAGCTGCTCAGCCCAGAACTGGATCTGGTTCTCCAGGTACAGCATCACTTGGACAGAGTGGAGAGGGAGGAGAGCTTCTCTTGACCTGCTGGCCAGACTTTTGCTGCACCCTGGGAGAGCATTGCCTTTCTTGGCCACAAGAGCATATTGCAGACTTAAGGTGGACTTGTCTACCACACTCCCAAGTCCTTCTCCACAGAGCTGCCTTCTGTCAGGCCAGCCCTCACCTGTACTGCTGCAAGTGGTTCCTCCTCAGCTGCAGGACTCTACACTTGCCCTTGTTGGACTCCATGAGGTTTTCCTCTGCACAGCTCTCCAGCCTGTCCAGATGTGGCTGAATGGCAGCACAGCCTGATGAGGTGTCAGCCTCTTCTCCCACTTCTGTGGGAGGACAACGCTGTCCCTTCAGCCCTACATAGCTTTTCAGTGCAGTAGAAGAAAAGCAGTCAGGTTAGTGTGTGACCATAAAGCTCCTCCATACCCAATGACAATCTTTGCCCTGTTCCATTTTCCAGGGGATTTTGTTGTCTGTTTGCACGAGCTTCACATGCAGTCCATCCTTCATCCCAGTGTTTTCGCTCTGCTCTGCATCTTTTCCTCTTTTTCAACTCTCCAGCACTCTTCTTCTCTCCAAACACAAGCAATTGGTGCATCAAAACCTAGCAGCAGATTAAACTTAATCATTTCATCCATGTCCTGTAAACCATGAGCCAGCAAAATTAAGTCAGTCATCTTCAGGTAGGCAGTTACAACCTCTGTGGAGTCGTGTCCCAGCATCATCTCAGTCAGCCTCCAGAACAGTCAGCAGAGCAAAAGCTGTTCAAGTTGAAAAATAAAAAAGATGAAGTGATTATGAATTTTTTCTGTCCCTAATTTGCATTAATGACTGCATCAGAGCCATGTGGAAAGCTCAGAGCCAACCAGTGCAGACAGAAGTTTCTGGTGAATGTCAGCTGGGTAATTAAGTCTCTGCATGAATAATTGGTTGTGTCATCTAGGGGAAGGTGGCATTTATTTGGATGACATGTAAAATGTAATCCTGGACATCTCCCAGGCTGGCTCACAAATAGTTTGATGTGGTCTTTAGGCAAGCTTCTGGCAGTTCCTTCCCTGATGGTTTCCTGATGGGTATAGAATGGTTCTGCAGACTGCAGCCATCACCTTCCATTAGTGTGTGATGCTACAAAGGGAGCAGAAGGTCCTGGAACAAGCTGTCAGACCCCTGGAACAGGCTGTCCAGGGGGGTTGTGGAGATTGAATAGCTCTCTGGAGATATTCAAAACCTACCTGGATGCGTTCCTGCCTTGTCACCCTCACAGGGAAAAAAGTCCTCCTCGTGTTTCCATGACATTTCCTATGCCTCAGCTTCCACCGCTTGCCCCTTGTGCTGTCGTTGGGCATCACTCAGCAGAGTCTGGCTCCCACTTCTGGGCACTCACCCTGCACATCTTTATCACCATGACTGAGGTCACCCCTCAGTCTCCTCCTCTCCCAGCAGCACAGCCCCAGCTCCCTCAGGCTCTCCTCCTAAGGCAGATCTTCCACTCCCTTCAGCATCTTTGTGGCTCTGTGCTGGACTCTCTCAAGCAGTTCCCTGAGGTTCTTCTTAAACTGAGGGGCCCAGAACTGGACACAGTCTTCCAGATGTGGCCTCAGCAGGGCAGAATAGAGAGGCAGGAGAACCTCTCTGGACCTATTCACCACAGCCCTTCTAATGCACCTCAGGCTAGTCTTGACCTTCTTGGCCACCAGAGCCCATTGTTGGCTCATGGTCAAGCTCCAGATCCTTTTGTCCTTCACTTCTCTCCAGGAAGTCAGTCCCCAACCTGTACTGCCCCATGGGGTTGTTCTTTCCCAGGTGCCAGACTCTCCCTTTGCCCTTGTTGGATTTCCTTCAGTGTCTCCCTGCCCTCTCTCCAGCCTAAGTCACACTGAATGGCAGCATAACCCCCCTGTGTGTCAGCCACTGCACAGCATCAGCCAAACATGGGGGCACATATCCAGGTCATTGATTAATATATTGAACAGAACCAGCCCCAGTACTAACCCCTGAGGGACTCCACCAGTTACAGGCCTCCAACTAGATTGGGTCCCACTGACCACAACTCTGCTTTCTTTCCTTCAGCCATTCTAGGAAGCCTTCTCTTTGTATCTGAACTGTAGACATGAGCCCTGTGTTTGAGGCTGAATGGTTCCCAGGCTGGGTTTGCCTTACTGACCGCTGCTCTTCTTTGTTGTGCTTAATGAGCTCCAGGGGCCAGCTTCCTTCAGTACGCCTGAAGGCAGCCCAGTCTCGTCCTCTCTCCGCCTGTTCAGCAAGGAGCTGGACACACAGAGAGCTGTTTGTGATGCTGCTTCTCAGATCACTGTGCTGAAATTCAGGGTGAGGTTGTTTGGGACTCTGAGCAACCTGCTCTAGTTGCAAATGTCCCTGCTGACTGCAGGGAAGGATTGGACTAGATGACCTTTAAAGGTCCAACCCAAACCAGCCTAGGATTCTACACTTGTATAAAGACTTGGCTTCATTTCTAATGCACATATGTCCCAGAAGCAACGTCTCAAAATGCTGTTAACAGGTTAGCCAAGTGTTGTTTCAGTGTTAGAGAAGCTCACTTGCAGAACTGCCGCTTTCTGGAGGGTCCATGAGCTCATTACATGTGCATCTCTCCATCAAAAAGGGTATGAAGAAACATCATCTGGGAGAGAGAGCTGCCAACAAGCTGCCAGTGTGAGCTAAGACACTTGCTGAGGCTGCTTCATGTAGAGAGGAGATTGTGTGCCTCTGTGAGAAGCACATTGTGGAGGTGAAGATCACTTTTATCTTGGTAAGTTAGTGAGAAAGCATGACTTCAGTATTCCCATCCAGAGAAAGAAAGCTACAGAACAGGCATCCAAACTAGGTGGTTAATGGTTAGTTAATCCTCCTGGTAACCCTCTACCCCTGCATTTTCAGCCTGCTTTTGCACAATGTTGAAGTTTCTATAGTGAAGTATTCCTAAGTGATTTACTGAAGATGTGGATAGTGTGGAGACAAAATATCACAGAATTATCAGAGTTGAAAGAGACCCAAGGATCATCCAGTTCCAACCCCCCCTGCCGTGGGCAGGGACACCTCACACTAGATCAGGTTGCTCAGAGCCACATCCAGCCTGCCCTTAAAGACCTCCAGGAATGGGACTTCCACCAGAGACAGATATGGACAATACAAAAGAGTACAAGAGGAGGCAGGACAATGAAGTTTTGTAGGAAGGTCTTGTGGTAACTGTGAAATTAAATGTAAAAAGCCATGCAAAGTCATCACAGAATCACAGAAGGTTTGGGTTGGAAGGGACCTCTGAAGCTCATCCAATCCAACTCCCTTGCCAGAACAGGATCGCCCAGAGCAAGTCGCACAGGGATGCATCCAGGTGGGCCTGGAAAGTCTCCAGAGATGGAGACTCCACCAACTCTTGGGGCAGTCTGCTCCAGGGCTCTGCTACTCTCACAGTAAAGAGGATCCTTCTCATGTGTAGATGGAACTTCCCACGTTGGAATTCATGCCAATTACCTCTTGTCCTGATGCATAAGGAGAGCTCAGTGGACAAAGACCATCTCCAATTTGTTATTATTTTTAACATTTAGGAGACAGACACCAAAATTATTGTGCATAAACCTCTGAAAAGTATCAGCTTCATAGAATCATAGAATCATCCAGGTTGGAAGAGACCTCTAAGATCATCCAGCCCAACCTAGCACCCAGCCCTATCCAGTCAACCAGACCATGGCACTAAGTGCCTCATCCAGGCTTTGCTTGAACACCTCCAGGCA
This sequence comes from Tricholaema leucomelas, assembly GCA_013400475.1. Lineage (NCBI taxonomy): Eukaryota > Metazoa > Chordata > Aves > Piciformes > Lybiidae > Tricholaema lacrymosa > Tricholaema leucomelas. Next base: position 484,046 of record WAAF01010019.1, on the reverse strand, counting down.
TGGCGACTCCACCACCTCCCTGGGCAGCCCATTCCAATGCCAATCACTCTCTCTGCCAACAACTTCCTCCTAACACCCGGCCTAGACCTGCCCTGGCACAGCTTGAGACTGTGTCCCCTTGTTCTGTTGCTGGTTACCTGGCAGAAGAGCCCAACCCCCACCTGGCTACAACCTCCCTCCAGGTAGTTATAGACTGCAATGCCAGCAGCAGTTTAAAAATCACATTATGAAATTGAAATAAATATAATAGACCATTAAAAAAATAACAGACCATTGTGATTTTTGTGCTGAGCATAGAGAGAAAAACTCATCTTGGTACACCAGGGTGTAAATCCATTTACACCCACACTCTGAGTGCACTTTTAATCACCACATCTGGCTAAATACAGAAGATACAGAAGGGGAAATACTCTTCTGGACTCTCATATACCTTCTCCTCCTCAACATCTACTGCTGGCCACCATCAGGAGCAGTATAGTGAGCTCTACCAGCCTGGGAGACTTCTACCCTATCCTGCTCTACACTTGTTAGGGCTTTAGTTATTTTACCCTTTCCCTGTCTGGAGACTAATTACAATTCATTCTGCCAGCTTAAAGCTGCTGTCAAACTGGGGCAGATTGCTGAGCGTTCAGAGGCATTCAGATTTCAGTGCTTCTGCAGATGTCATCATGTTCTCCTCTGCTGTGTGTGACACAGAGAAGTGGCACCTTGGCTTTTGTTCTCTTGTCTTCCTTGCTGCTCCCAACACAAGAACGACATGGAACTGTTGGAGCAGGTCCAGAAGAAGCTACAAAGGCAGTTAGAGGGCTAGAGCATGTCTCCTGTGAAGACAGGCTCAGAGAGTTAAGGTTGTTCAACCTGGAGAAGAGAAGACTTCAAGAAGACCTTACAGCAGCCTTCCAGTAGCTGAAGGAGGCTACAGGAGAGATGGAAAGGGACTTTACAAAGGCTTGGATTGACAGGATGAGGGGGAATGGCTTCATTCTGGAAGAAATTTGATTTAAGAAGAAGTTCCTTCCTCTGAGAGTGGTGAGACACTGTGACAAGTTGCCCCAAGGTGTTGTGGAGGCTCCAGGCATGGAAGTGTTGAAAGCCAGGTTGAATGGGGTCTTGAGCAACCTGGTCTAGTAGGAGATGTCTCTGCTCAGAGCAAAGGTTGGAACTGGATTATCTTTAAGGTTCCTTTCAACCCAAAGCAGTCTGTGATTCATACCAAGACAGTCTGCTGAGCAAAATTGTCCCTCACACTGCAGCCATGTGTCACTCACCAAGATCTTGAAGAATATCTCAGGTACCTTCAGAGGTAGGAATGCAAAATTCTTATCACTGTCTCCTTGTGTTTGCCAAGAGGCAGCACATCAAATAAATAATGGAGAGTGGCCGAGGTTCAGCAGGAAAACAAAGCCATCAGTCATCTCAACCACATTATTGATCACCAATAACAAGGTACTTGCTGAAACAAATGGTTCTGGTATTAAATGAGTACATTTTGGTCTACCCTGACTAAATAAATCCTGTTGAAGTGGTTGTTGGTTTCAGATGTCCAAATGTTTCTGTAGTGATTTCTACCTCTCATTCTGTCTAGGCAGTTCTCAACTCTCTGTGTATTGCTGGTTTGTCTGCAGTCCTCCAGTACTCACTGAATCGCAGAATCATAGAATGGCTTGGAAGGGATCTTAAAGATGATCCAGTTCCAACCTCCCTATCCCAGGCTGCTCAAGGCCTCATCCAACCTGGCCTAGAACACCTCCAGGGAGGTGGCATCCACAAACCCGATGCATAACCTGTTTCAGTCTCTTACCACTCTCACTGCAAAGAATTTCTTCCTAATCTCCAGTCTCAATCTCTCCTCTTCCAGCTCAAAGTCATTGCCTCTTGTCTTATTACTCCCAGCCCTTGTCAAATGTCCCTTCCTGGCTTTCTTGTAGCCCCCTTCAGGTACTGGAAGGCTGCTATTAGCTCTGCCTGAAACCTTGTCTTCTCCAAGCTGAACAGCCCCAACTCTCAGCCTGTCCCTACAGCAGAGCTTCTCCATCCCTTCAATCATGTTGTTGCCCTCTTCTTGACCCTCTTCTACAGTTCCATGTCCTTCATGTGCTGAGTGCAGCAGAACTGGAGGCAGTGCTGCTGGTGTGGTCTGAGCAGAGCAGAGCGTCAGAACCCTCTCCTTGTGCTGCTCTCCCTGCTCTGGCCGCAGCCAGCACACAGCTGGCTCTGGGCTTCCAGTGACCAGTGCTGGCTCTTGGGCACTTCGGCACCAACTGACATCCCCAAGGCCCTCTCCTCCAGGCTGCTCTCAGCCGCTCCTTGCCCAACCTGTACTCGTGCTTGGTAGGTGAAGGTAGCAGTATGTACTAAAGACAGATCCATACCCACTTGATGAAGCAGGGTAAGGAATTTGTCTCAGTTCTAATTTAAATTTTTAGAGACTGAAATAAATTTGACAGAACCAATAACAATTTTTTATAGAGTGCCCTTCCCTCTTCCCCCTTCTTTCCCAAATGAAAGGGATTAGATGTAGAGAGGAAAAGGTAAGCACACCCTAATAAATCAATCTCACTCGATTTGGAAGGTAAAAAGGAAAGTTTAACAATAACTTTAAAAGGTATCTTAGGTAGGGAAGTTACAAAGGGTAGAGGGAAGGGAAAGCAAATACAAAGTGTATAAATACAACCCAATTTTGATGGTGATGGCCACATGGTAAAACAAAGAGAAACAGGAAGAGGATGGTGATGGTGGTATGCAAGGAGGCAGGGAGCCTAGAGAGATTGAAAAAGGAAGTACCCCTGCTTTTATGGCTCTTTGGACAGGAAGGGGCAGTGGGCTAACCATCACCTGGTGGTGTTCAGACCCACCCCTGGGGAGGGGTCAAGACCACCTAGGGTCAGGTTCAAGGTTACTCCCCCTGGAGGGTTAACCCTATACAGAATTTCATCTCTGTGTGGACTTTCTGTAACCACAAAGACTTCTTTTTCCTTTGGCTGCTGAGGACAAGGTGAACAGAGTGGTTAGGGAAAGACAAGCATTCCATCAGCTCCAGTTCTCATGTTTCCCTGCTCTCTTAGAGTAATGGAGCTTCTCAATTTCTTGTATCTGGTGTTAGAATGTTATTAATTTTATTCTACCTATGGCTTCTTCTCCCTTATGAGCATCTAATGATGATAACAACAGTCCCCACAGGTTCGTAGCAGACCTCTTCTCTAGTGTGCTTCAGTCACTCAAAAATATCCTCCTCCCTCTCACCTCCCTTTCAGTATCTGATAAGTCTGACTTTGACAGACCTGTGCAGGCAGCTGTGTGCTCCTCTTGTCAGCTGGGTCGTAACTCTGGGGGAAGGTGAAGATGCTTCCCCACAGTCAGTCTAAAGATAGGGAGAGGAACAGTCGATCTTGAGCCTCCGAAGTGCCAAATGCCATTCGCAAGACACCGCGCTGTCACAGCATTGAAGAGACGAATTCTCAGCACCTCCTGGATGTGTGGAAAGAGAATTTGCAGCCAAAGCATGGGATGAGAATGGCTCACACAAATCCTAAACCCCTGAGCTTCCCACATGGTTTTTGTCAAGGTTTTTACAAACTCTAGGACTGATCTCCACCAGAATTTTGTCATTATTTCATGTAAAATCTCTGTTAACTGGGTGTAACTCCGTGTTTTAAGGGATTGGGTTGGTCATTCTGCAGATCTTTTAGGACATGTTATTGAACAGAGAACTGAAAGCAAGGCTTCCCTCACTGTTAGAACTTCATGCCAAAGGCTTTAGAGACTTACAAAGGTATAGTGAGACAGTGAAGGCCAGTGAGCCCTCATAATTACTTTGGGTCTTCAAAACTGCAGTCACCTCAGGAACATGCTGATGTGCACCTCGCTGGTAGGAAAGAGTGGTAAGAAAGGTGTCACAGGAATCCACACTGCTCAGGGGAGGCTTAGACTGGAGATTAGGAACAATTTCTTTGCTGCAAGAGTGGTCAGCCATTGGAGCAGGCTGCCCAGGGAGGCAGAGGAGTCACCATCCCTGGAGATGTTCAAGTAATGTGGGACCATGGCACCTGAGGACATGATTTGATGGCCATGGTAGTGTTGGGTTGATGATTTGACTCAATGATCTTAGAAGTCTATTCCAACCAAAACAATTCTACAACTCTGTGATTTTATCATTCTGTGATTGTATGATTTTATGAGTCTCTGAAATGAGGCTGCCACCTCTGATGGCAATATCTAAATGGCAGAATGTGAAGGGTCCTGGAGCAGGCTGCCAAGGGAAGTGACTGAGATAAAAAGGACCTGGGGATCCTAATGGGTGGGAGGCTGACTATGAGCCAGCAATGTGCTCTGGTGGCCAAGAGGGCCAAGACTAGCCTGAGATGCATTAGAAGGGCTGCGGTGAATAGGTCCAGAGAGGTTCTCTTGCCCCTCTGCTCTGCCCTGCTGAGGCCACATCTGGAAGACTGTGTCCAGTTCTGGGCCCCTCAGTTTAAGAAGGACCTCAGAGAACTGCTTGAGAGAGTCCAGCACAGAGCCACAAAGATGCTGAAGGGAGTGGAAGATCTGCCTTAGGAGGAGAGCCTGAGGGAGCTGGGGCTGTGCTGCTGGGAGAGGAGGAGACTGAGAGGTGACCTCAGTCATGGTGTTAAAGATGTGCAGGGTGAGTGGCCAGAGGCTGGAGCCAGACTCTGTTGAGTGATGCCCAATGACAGCACAAGGGGCAGTGGTGGAAGCTGAGGCATAGGAAATTCAGTGGAAACATGAGGAGGGTTTTTTTTTCCCTATGATGGTGATAGAATCCTGGAAGAGGCTGCCCAGGGAAGTTGTGGAGTCTCCTTCTGTGGAGATAGTCAAACCCCACCTGGATGTGTTCCTGTGTGACCTGCTCTGGGTGATCCTCTTCTGACAGGGCGAGGTGGAACTGGATGATTCTTCAGTGCTCCCTTCCAGCCCAAACTATTCTGTGCCTTTGTGAGTAATACAGAAGTATTGCCTGAAGTTATTTGGAACTGGTTTGGTACTAATTGAACACCACAGGGTATTGCTTCACCATTAAATAATAGAGGATCAAAGCTTTCCTTACCCTGAAGTTTTGGCTACAGGTCACACAGAACCGTGGCATTCTGAGCTACAGGGGGAAAACCTGGGTAGGGCTGGCAAGTGCAAAGATGTTTATCATGGCAAAGAAAGACTTTACCAGCTTGTCTTGATAGACATGGCAAATCTACTACTTAGAACCATGCAATTGCTTGGTTGGAAAAGACTTTTAAGATTACCAATTCCAAACACTGACCCAGCGCAGCCAGGTCACCACTGAACCATGCTTCTCAGCACCACATCTCCACAGCTTTGAAGTCCCTCCAGGGATGATGACTCCACCACTGCCCCAGATATCAGGGCTTGACACCTCTTTTGGAGAAGAAATTGTTCCTTGTGCCCAACTCTCATCCTGTTTTTTTTTTCATCAGGGAGAAAAGACCAACCTCTACTTCACTACAGCCTCCTTCCAGGTAGCTGTAGAGAGCAATGAGGTCTCCCCTCAGCATCCTCCTCTCCAGGCTGAACAACCCCAGTTCCCTTAGCTGCTCACCAGCCCTTTTCTCCAGACTCTTCCCCAGCTTCATTGCCCTTCTCAGGGCACGTTGCAGCCCCTCAGTGTCCTTGGAGTGAGTGTAGTTACTGTATCCTTTTCCATGAAAAGCAGATGCCTATATAAAAGTATTGGGTCTGACTCTCAGCAGCTGTGTCAAAGAGCAGTAGCTGTGCTCTTCCTTTCACTGAAATTCTGTAATCTAAATGTTCATGCCAAAGAGACTACGTGGGGTCAAAAAGCAAGATCTTTGTTGAGAAGATAGTGGGGATGTTTGATTTCCTTTTAGTGAAGCTGATGGTTAGAGAGAGGAGATGATTAGATATGGGTTGTTAAAGATGTTAGAGCATTGCAGAATGGTTTCAGTTGGAAAAGCCCACTAAGATCATCTTCTCTTAAACACCTACAGCAAAGGCTGCTGAAGCGATGAGTGCCACATCTCAGCACCACGCTAAGTGCCATATAAAACTGACAGTTCACTCTTAACTACTCCCCAGTATCAAAGTAATTACTATGGTACTGTCACAAGTAAGCTGGCTCTAAATGACCATAGACTCACAGAATGGGTTGGGTTGGAAGGGACTTTAAAGCTCATCCAGTTCCAACCCCCCTGCCAAGGCAGGAGCACCTTGAACAGATCACACAGGAACACATCCAGGTGGGGTTTGAATATCTCCAGAGAAGGAGACTCCACAACCTCCCTGGGCAGCCTGTTCCAGGGTTCTGTCACCGTCAAAGGGACAAAATTCCTCCTCATGTTTCCATGGAACTTCCTCTGCCTCAGCTTCCACCATTGTCCTTTGTGCTGTCCTTGGGCATCACCCAGCAGAGCCTGGCTCCAGCCTCTGGCCATTCACCCTGCACATCTTTATCACCATGACTGAGGTCACCCCTCACTTCCAGGCTTGGAGCCTCCACACGTTCTCAGGGTAGAAAATTCAGTTAATTCTCTTCTAAATGGTCTTTCTGAGACTCCAGAACACAAGTTCTGCAAACTTAGCTGAGTGCTATAGTGTCACAATTCAGGTGTCCCTGAACTTCTCTAAGCCGACAGTGTGCACATACAGCCCAGACAGCCAACTGTGTGCTGGGCTGCAGCAAGAGCAGTGTGGGCAGCAGGGCAAGGGAGGGGATTCTCCCCCTTTGCTCTCGTCAGACCCCACCTGGAGTCCTGTGTGCAGTTCTGGAGCCCCCAACACAAGAAGGACATGGAACTGCTGGAGCAGGTCCAGAGGAGAGCCACGAAGATGCTCAGAGGGCTGCAGCAGCTCTGCTATGAGGACAGGCTGAGAGAGTTGGGGCTCTGCAGCCTGGAGAAGAGAAGGCTTCGAGGAGACCTTAGAGTGGCTTTCCAGTATCTGAAGGGAGCCTACAGGAAGGCTGGGGGGGGACTATTGACAAGGTCTGGTAATGTCAGGACGAGGGGGAATGGGTTTAAGCTGGAAGAGGGGAGATTTAGACTGGATGTTAGGAGGAAGTTCTTTACAGTGAGGGTGGTAAGACACTGGAATGGGTTACCCAGGGAGGTTGTGGATGCTTCCTCCCTGGAGGTGTTTAAAGCCAGGCTGGATGAGGCCTTGAGCAACCTGCTCTAGTGGGAGGTGTCCCTGCCTATGGCAGGGGGTTGGAGCTGGATGATCCTTGAGGTCCCTTCCAACCTAAACCATTCTTTGATTCTATGATAACATCAGGCTGCACTGGGCTTTGAGTAACCTGATCTGTTTGAAGGTGTCCTTGCTCACTACAAAGGGATTGATCTCCACCATCTTTCAAGGTTCCTTCTCATCCAAAACTTCCCACATTTTCATGGAAAGGGTTCTCAGGCACTGCATCAGGTTGCCCTTTTTGTTCAGGAGGATATTCAATGCCAAAAGAGAAAAGTGAAAAGCATGTGGGAGTGTTTATTGGTGGCTGACTCAGTGAAAAAGGTGCAGATGAAACAGTGATTGAGACAGGGAAGAAGTTCTCCATCTGACTTGTCTTCAGATAGGCACAAAGAAGTTTCCTGAAGTAATAAAGAAATAATAGGTCAAAAAATACCAATCTCTCTTGCATGCTCTGTGGGGGATAAAAGGGGAGAAAGCAGTGCAACCTAGGGAGCAAGCAGGGACCTAAGGAGATCATTGATTCCAATCTCCCTGCCAGAGCAGGACCACACAATCAGGTGTTCAAACCAAGACTGGATGAGGCACTTAGTGCCATGGTCTAGTTGACTGGACAGGGCTGGGTGCTAGGTTGGACTGGATGATCTTGGAGGTCTCTTACAACCTGGTTGATTCTATCATCCTGTTGACTTTGAAAACCACAGAAAAATAAGTAAGTTTGGTCTTCTCTGCAAAAGATCCCACCACAAAACCTTGTGTTTTCTTTTTTGAGTGCTAGATTCACACCAGGGAGCTTAATTGTTGTCTGTCTGAGCTTGTGAGACCCAAAAGAAATGCCCTTCAAGAAGTGTCTGACCTCTGAATATTGGTTTGTGTTTGTGTCCAAGCAGAAGGGAGAGGGAAAGTGATTTAGGTTGTTTATTTTTCTTATCAGAAGATGTAATAGCTTATGACAAGGTCTATTATCCCCTGCAAGGAAAGGCAAAAAACCGGGAATGTTTTGGTGCTGTAACAAGAGCTACATCACTTCAGCTGTCAGCCTCCATCAAGACAGACGATGCAGGGATGGGGGCTGCAGAGCCAATTTGTCCATCCACTTTTGAAAGGTGCTAGCAAATATTAAAAAGGAAATGGGGAGGACTGCAGCTCTGTGGGCATCATGATGGTTGATTTTTGTAGACATAAATCCTTCCCTTCTGATTATTTGTTCATGTCTTTTAGGAGGGCAATGCTAAGAACCCAAAGCAGCTCTGCTCCAGGGCTGGAGAAGCAGCAAGCAGTGTTGTTTTTTCCGCTAAGACAATTGGAACAGACCGTCCCTTCAGCCTGGGAGGTTCAGCTAGCAAAGGATAACAAAGGTCACTTTCCTAAATCAGTGCTTAGGTTAGATTTATGTATTGTCTATCAGATGTAAATTGGACAACCTATAGGTATAAGAGAATTGTTTAGGCTGGGGAGGACCTTTAAGTTCATCGAGTCCAACCATTAACCCAGTGCAAACAAACCTGCTGCTAAAGCATGTCACTGAGAATGATACCTGTATGGCTTTGAATCACCTCCAGAGATGACTCACAAAAACAGAGTCACAGAAGGTTAATATCTAGAAGGCACCTCCAAAGCTCATCCAGTCCATCCTCCCTGCCAGAGCAGGAGCACCCAGAGCAGGTCACACAGGAACATATCCAGGTAGGGTTTGATTATCTCCAGACAGGCAAACTCCACAACCTCCCTGGGCAGCCTGTTCCAGGGTTCTGTCACCTTCACAGGGAAAAAAAGTCCTCCTCATGTTTCCATGGAACTTCTATGCCTCAGCTTCCACCATTGCCCCTTCTGCTGTCCTTGGGCATCACCCAGCAGAGCCTGGCTCCAGCCTCTGGCCACTCACCCTGCACGTCTTTATCACCATGACTGAGGTCACCTCTCAGGCTCCTCTCCCAGCAGCACAGCCCCAGCTCCCTCAGGCTCTCCTCCTAAGGCAGATCTTCCACTCCCTTCAGCATCTTTGTGGCTCTGTGCTGGACTCTCTCAAGCAGTTCCCTGAGGTTCTTCTTAAACTGAGGGGCCCAGAAGTGGATGCAATCTTCCAGATGTGGCCTCAGCAGGGCAGAGCAGAGGGGCAAAAGAACCTCTCTGGACTTACCACAGCCCTTCTAATGCACCTCAGGCTAGTCTTGGCCCTCTTGGCCACCAGAGCACATTGCTGGCTCACAATCAACCTCCCACCCACTAGGACCCCCAGGTCCTTTTCCTCTTCACTTGTCAGTCCCCAAGCTGTACTGCTCCATGGGATTGTTCTTTATAATTGTCTTCATTTGTGAAATGCAGCTGGGACAGCAGCAGCACCTCTGTGTTTTCCTTCACTTGGGGCTGTCATTTCCATTTCTTCTCTCTGATTCCTAGAGGTCACTTCTGCTTAAAAACTTCTGCCAACTGGATTGCCTGTGTTTATTTTTGGGAGTATGCACATATGCTTTCTGCTCATATTGACCTCCCCACACACACAAAATTAGATCACAAATGATCCCTGGCATTCTAAGCAAATTACTTATTGATCTAGGGGTTGTTGTGTGTCACTTCAGCCAACACAACAAGCTTCAGAATACGAAGGAAAATAATAAATGGGTGTCAGTGGTGTGTAAATTCAGAAAGAGGTAGTATTGATAATGGCTAAAGCATAACTTTAATTTTTACAATGTCTAAGAAACCAGAAGTTGATGATGAAGTATGAAATTGCCTTGCAAAAGGAAGAGGGAAAAGATGTGGAATGTATAATATTGCTCACTTGCAAATGGAGGAGGAAGACAAATCCATGTAAAACCATGATGCTGAACAAATTGCTAGCAGTAAAGTTGTTGGAATGGTCTCGATTTCAGGTGCAAATCATAGACTTGAAATCTGCTGGGGCTATACAGGCAGTCAGAAATCACAGAATCATAGAATGGTCTGGGCTGGAAAGGACTTCCCAAGGTCACCTAGTCCAAGCCCCTCTGCAGTCAGCAGGGGCATCTTCAGATAGGTCGAGTGTCTTTTTCTTATTGGTTTACAGTCACCTTAGCTACATCTGCATGCTGAAACTCATCCTAATGCTGGTATCATTTTGACTGGCTCTGTGCCATTCTAACTAATATGGAATTCCTGAATTAAAAACATAAAACATGGGTAAGATTGATAGGACATGGATAAGATTGATAGCTTCAGAATGACTCTTTAGGTAAAAAATCTGAGTCCAAAATAACTTAGAGTTGCAACAAGTCAGCCTTGGAGATAGATCACAGAGTCCCAGCGTGGTGGGGGTTGGAAGTGGCCTCCAGAGATCATCGAGTCCAACCCCACTGCTAAAGCAGGGCACCCGCAGCAGCTTGCCCAGGATCACAATGGCCAGAGAGGGTTGGAATCTCTCTAGGCAAGGAGACTCCACAACCTCTCTGGGCAGCCTGCTCCAGGGCTCCAGCACCCTCACAACAAAGAATTTTTACATTGTGGTCAGATGGAACCCCCTGAGTTCCAGTTTGTGCACATTGTCTCTGTCCTGTCACAGGGCAACACTGATGAGAGTCTGCCCCCATCCTCTTTCCCTCCACAGGTCCTTAGATGTCTTCTGGGGCTGCTCTTCTGCAGGCTCAATAGCCCCAGGTCTCTCCGCCTTTCCTCCTCACAGATATGCTCCAGGCCCCTCAGCACCTTTGTAGCCTGTGCTGGACTCTCTCCAGTAGTTCTCTGAGTCTCTTGAAGTGGGGAACCCAGAACTGGGTATAACATAAAATCATAAACAGTCCATACCAGTAACTAACTTTTGGGATCCGCACAGCCAGAGAAGGAGGAGGAAATGCTGCTGTCTCTTCTTATAGCTGGTGCATCACCTCAGGCCACTGATCTCTTGGCTGCACAGGACTTCCCCAGAACTTGCTCTTTCAAGCTTACAAACCAAAGTGGTGGAAGCTATCACTTACTGTGCCTTCTGTTTTCCCTTGCACTTTTTGCAGGCTGGTCGAACTCAAGGAGATGGAAACTACAAGATTTTGATCATGATGCAAATCAGTGAGTAGCAAATGTCTTTCAAACTATTAGTGGTGCATTCCAGCTGGTCCTCTAAAGGAAGGACATTTCTCCTCTGTGACATTGGTTTTCAGTGACTCAGGAGGGCATGCTAAATGTGCAGGCATTGATGTGAATCATTTAGAAAGCTTAATCTAAAGCCATTCATTTCCTTAATTGTTACATGTGGAATTGGTTGGGAAATCACAGAATAGTTTCAGCTGGAAAAGACCTTTAAGATCATTGAGTCCAGCTGGCAGCCCAATACCAGTATGGCCATTAAAGCACATCCCAGTGTGCCATGTCTGCATCTCCAAGGGTGGTAACTCCACCACTTTCCTGTTGCAATGGTTCATTCTGTGTTCTTATTTATTATATAGTTATTAGCACCCATTTTACTCCAAGCTGCATCTGAAAGGCAACTGAAACAAGATCAAATTTGTGCTTTGATTTCTCATTATGTCTTAAATCTAAGCAAAGGTTCTGTAGGATTGACATAATCCAAGACTTTGACAGCCACCATGGAAGATCTCTTAAGAGAGCAAGAAAACAACATCTTATATTGAACTTGAAGGCACCAGAACCTTTATCTTCCTAAGACTAGTTGGTCATCTTCTTTTTATACTCAGACTTTACTCCTGGGCTGGAAAAGAAAATATCTTTAGAAGGGATGTGCTTATAGTAGGTCCAGAGAGGTTGTCCTGCTCCTCTGCTCTGTTGAGGCCACATCTGGAATATTGTGTCCAGTTCTGGGCCCCTCAGTTCAAGAAGGGCCTCAGGGAACTGCTTGAAAGAGTCCAGCACAGAGCCACTGCAGACAGTGGAAGATCTCCCTTCAGAGGAGAGCCTGAGGAGCTGGGGCTTGTTGCTTGGAGCAGAGGAGCCTGAGGGGAGACCTCATTCATGTTGATAGAGATGCGCAGGGCAGTGTCAGGAGGACTCAGCCAGGCTCTTCTCAAGGTTGTCCAATGACAGGACAAGGGGCATTGGGTGCAGGCTGGAGCAGAGGAGGTGCTGTGGAAACAGAAGGGAAAACTTTTTCACTGTGAGAGTGCTGGAGCCCTAGAGCAGGCTGCACAGAGAGGTCGTGGAGGTTCTCTGGAAATATTCAAAGACAGCCTGGATGTGTTCCTGTGTGACCTGGTCTAGGTGATCTTGCTCTGGCAGGGGGTTGGACTGAATGATCTCCAGAAGTCCTTTTCAGCCCTTGACATTCTGAGATTCTGTGATTTTTTTCCCCAACTTCCTCCCTGGAAATGGAATCAGGAATTGGAATAAATTTCAGGGTAACTGTGCATACCCTAGGGAGAGGCTGCAGCTATTTTTTACTAAGCCAGCAAGTCAATAAAGTGGATTTTCAAAAGCTGACATTTTACTTCCATGAGTTTAGTGATTTGGTAAGCAGTGACACTAGAGCAGTCCCTGGAGTTGTGTGGCCATGGCACTTTGGGGTATGGTTTAATGGCCATGGTGGTGTTAGGTTGATATTGAGACTCAAAAGTTCTTAGAGGTTTTTTCCAGCCAAACCAATTCTGTGGTTCTTTGGTAGCCAGGATTACTCCACATTGTATTAGTATTTAATGTGTGCTTTTAGTACAGCAATAAATGAAGTCTTTATGCAGGTTTTCATAGCTTTATGATTAAACACAAAAGATGTTGATATACATTTTTAAAGAGGTTTTTAATGATCACCTTTTCTTCAGTCTGTCTTGAAGTGCTGTTTTTCTTCTTGGCAGTAAAATTCACTGAGCTCTGGGAATAATTAGTACAAAGAATGACACAAGTTTGATGTCACAGAGCCATTTCCCAGGTTTAATAGAGACCAGAGCTTCCTTTCCCTTTCTTTATAGAGACAAGAGAAGGGTAACTGTTGCTTCTTTTGTGGTGCTTCATTCCCACCTTTCATCTTATGTGTCCATTAAAGACTGGATGAGGCACTCAGTGCCATGGTCTAGTTGATTGGATAGGGCTGGGTGCTAGGTTGGACTGGATGAGCTTGGAGGTCTCTTCCAACCTGGTTGATTCTGTGATTCTGTGATCTCGCACTCTGGAGAAGAGAAGGCTCTAAGGAGACCTTCTGGTGGGTTTTCTGTGCCTAAAGGGGAAAAATCAGAAGGCTGAGGCCAGACCTTTGAGTGGAGCCTGTTGTGACAGGACATGGGGTGATGGTTTGAACTAAAAGAGGGGGATGTGGACTGGAGAGAAGGAAGAAATTTATTACGTTGAGGATGGTGAGACCTTAGCCCAGGGTGCCCAGAGAGGCGAGAGATGCTCCATCCCTGGAAGCATTCCAGGTCAGGTTGTTTTGGGACTCTGAGCAACCTGCTCTAGTGTCCTTGCTCAATTCAGGGGGCTTTAAGATCCCTTTCACCCAAACCTTTCTCTGATTCTGTGATTTGAGAATGAAGTAACATACAGGGGAGTTGGAATCTAGCCTGGCTATGAAGATCTGACAGAAAAAATATTCTGCCTCCTGAAGCGAGCTGAATCCTTCTGACCCTGATAGAGAGCACATGTGGTACCTCACCCTCTCACTCTGAGCAGTACCTTCCAATCTCACCCTCCACCATAGGTTTATGCTGCCATCAGGTTTGAAATATGGTGCTCTGAGAACAATTGACAGCATTTGACAGGCTGCCATGAGCCATCTTAGCCTCCTTTGAAATTTGCAGCTCCAAGGAAATGAGTTCTTGCTACTGCTACCAAGCTGTGAACTCCTTGCCTTGAATGCTGAAAGCCTTTCAAAACAGTGCTTGGGGAAGGTGGAAATGGTGGGAGTCTTTGGTCCCCTTCTGGACTCCCCACTTCAAGTGACACAAGAGAGAGTCCAGAGGAGGCTACAAAGATACTGGAGCATCTCTGTGAGGAGCGAAAGCTGAGAGCCCTGGGGCTGTTGAGCTTGCAGAAAAACAGCCCCAGAGGGGACCTGGTCAATGCTCAGCAAAAGCTAAAGGGTAGGGAGCAAGAGGCTGGTACCAGGCTCTTGTCAGTGGTGCCCTGTGACAGGCTAAGGGGCAGTGGGCACAAACTGGAACCTCGGAGGTTCCACCTGAACATGAGGAGAAAGTTAATTGGTGTGAGGGTGCTGGAGCTCTGGGGCAAGCTACTAAGAGAGGTTGTGGAGCCTCCTTGTCTGGAGAGATTCCAATCACCCTTGGGCATTTTGATCCTAGGCAAGCTGCTGTGGGTGCCCTGCTTTAGCTGTGAGGTTGGACTGGATCTCCAGAGCTCCCTTCTAAGCCCTGGCCTGCTGGAGTTCTGCAGGATCTTGTGCTACAGAGGTCAGAATGTCAGAGCTGAGAGAGCTCAGGTCTCAGCCTGTGACCTGGACACCACTGGAGGGCACTCCAGTGAAGCACCTGAAAATCCAGGCTCTTAGAGGTTCCTTGGAGAACAAGTTAAAACACTTCTCTTACTGCTGAACCTTTTTCCTCTGCTGAAGGCTGTTACAGGCACAGGGAAGAAGGTTGTTACAGTTTCCTAAGCAAGAGTGGAGTGTTGGTTGTTGATTCAACCTACTTGTGAGCTTGAGAAGAGCATAGAGTCATAGAATTGTTGGGTCGGGTTGGAAGAGACCTCAAAGATCATCCAGTTCCAACCCCCCTGCCATGGGCAGGGACACCTCCCACCAGCCTAGACTGCTCAAGGCCTCATTTCAACCTGGCTTTAAACACCTCCAGGGAGGGAGAATCCACAACCTTCCTGGGCAACCTGTGCCAGTGTCTCACCACCCTCACTGGAAAGATAAACTGGAAAACCTGGTGAAATGGTTCATGCCTGTTTCTTCTTGCCTGGAACCCAGAGTTACAGAGCTATGTGGAAAACAAGTGGAAGGAGAGTTGGCATACGTAGTTCACAACACAGGGACCAGATTAGTGCTGAGGACAGGAGAAAGGCTCAGGTAGATTCTTTGTTTCTCAAGGGGTAGGTAAACACTGGCACAACAGAGCAGCAGGAATGACAATGGCTGAGTGGTGGCAGCCTCTGGGATGTGGCAAGAGATATTTGGAAATACAACAAAAAGGGAACCAGTTTGCCTGAATGGAGCAGGACAACAGTGTACATCACATTTAGTCACACTTTGAATCATAGAATTACAGAATCATACAATCAAGCAGGATCTAAGAGACCTCCAAGCTCAGCCAGCCCAACCTAGCACCCAGCCCTATCCAGTCAACCAGACCATGGCACTAAGTGCCCCAGCCAGGCTTTGCTTCAACACCTCCAGGGACGGTGACTCCACCACCTCCCTGGGCAGCCCATTCCAATGCCAATCACTCTCTCTGCCAACAACTTCCTCCTAACATCCAGCCTAGACCTCCCCTGNGACACAGTACTCAAGGTGTGGCCTGACCAGTGTTGAGTACAGGGGAAGAATAACCTCCCTCATCCTACTGGCCACACTATTCCTGATACAGGCCAGAATGCCATTGGCTCTTTTGGCCACCTGGGCACATTGCTGGCTCATCTTCAGCCTACTATCTACCAGTACCCCCAGGTCTCTTTCTTCCTGGCTGCTCTCCAGCCACTCTGTCCCCAGCCTGTAGTGCTGCTTGGGGTTGTTGTGGCCAAGGTGCAGAACCCTGCACTTGGCTTTGTTCAGTCTCATCCCATTGGCCTCTGCCCACCCATCCATCCTGTCTAGGTCCCTCTGCAGGTCTCTTCTACCTTCCAACAGATCAACACCTGCTCCTAGCAGGAGGTTGTACTCCAACAGTTCACATCACAGTTGAAAGGAACAGAAGGTAACTTTACTTCTAGAATCATAGAAGTGTTTCAGTTGGTATAGACATTTCAGATCTTCCAATCCAACCAGCCTCTAAATCTGCCAGGACTGGTGCTAAACTATTGCCCTCAGTACCACATCTCTGCCTCTTTGAAACACCTCTGGGGGTGGCTGAGTGCACCACAAACTGAGTGATTATGAACATCTAACAGGGTTTTCTGGTGCTGCCACCAGTTCAGTCTGAGATGCTGGACAAATGTTCACAGATGGAGCAGTAAGTGTTGTATGGAATCAAACAATTGTTTCAACTGGAAGTCACCCCTAAGATTATTGAGTCCAACAATCTACTTAAGATCCATAGCCATCAAACCATGTCCCACAGTGCCATGGCCATGTTTCTTGCAGGCCTCCAGGGGTGAGGACTCCACCACCTCCCTGGGCAGCCTGTGCCAATCTCTGACCACTCTTGCAGCAAACAGATTTATCCTAATCTCCAACCTAATCCTCCCCTGGCACAATTTCAGGCCCTTTCCTCTTGTTCAATCACCAGATACTTAGGGAGATACTTGGTATTTAAGGAGAAAAGATCAACTCCCACCTCGCTGCAACCTCCTTTCACGGAGTTGTAGAGAGCAGTAAGGTCTTCACAATCACAGTTCCCTCAGCCACTTATAATACTTGTAATCTAGATCCTTCACCAGCTTCTTTGCCCTTCTCTGCACTTGCTATGGGACAAGGGGCAATGGGTGGAAGCTGAGGCATAGGAAGTTTCATTTAAACATAAGGAGGAATTTTTTTTCCCTGTGAGGGTGACAGAACCTTGAAAGAGGCTGCCCAAGGGGGTTGTGGAGTGTCCTTCTCTGGAGATATTCAAGACCTGCCTGGATGTGTTCCTGTGTGACCAAGGGAGAAGGACCTAGGTGCTCCTGCTCTGGCAGGAAGGTCGGACTGGATGAGCTTTGGAGGTCCCTTCCAGCCCCTGACATTCTACGATTCTATGATACAGCTCCTCAGTGTCCTTCTTGGAGTGAAAAGCCCAAAGCTGAACCCATTACTCAAGGTATGACTTCACCAGTGTTGAGTGTAGGGGCATGGTTCGGAGCAGCTCTGCTATGGGGACAGGCTGAGGGAGCTGGGGGGGCTTCAGCCTGGAGAAGAGAAGGCTCCAGGCAGACTTAATAGCATCCTGCCAGGACCTGAAGGGGGCTACGAGAAGGCTACAGAGGGACTGTTTGCAAAGGCCTGCAGGACAGGACAAAGGCAATGGCTTCAAACTAGAGGAGATTGAGATTGGATGTGAGGAACAAGTTCTGCACCATGAGGCTGCTGGAACACTGCGACAGGTTGGGTCCCCATCCCTGGAGATATTCAAGATGAGGCTCAACAGGGCTGTGGGCAACCTGCTCTAGTGGAGGATGTCCCTGTTGACTAGAGGGTGTGGTTGGACTGGATGAGCTTTGGAGGTGCCTTCCAACCCAGTCCAACTCCTGCTGTCAGCACTATTGCTGATCCAGGCCAAGATGCTGGTGGCCTTCCTGGCCACAAGGAATGTATGCAGCTGCTGCACTGGGTTCTCCTGACTAAGTGACAGCTTTGGGATGACTCTCAATTGAGAAATGTTTTAGGAAGAAAAGGCTGCCAAATGTGTCAGGCTGGAG
The DNA here is from genome assembly GCA_013400475.1 of Tricholaema leucomelas. Lineage (NCBI taxonomy): Eukaryota > Metazoa > Chordata > Aves > Piciformes > Lybiidae > Tricholaema lacrymosa > Tricholaema leucomelas. The sequence continues at coordinate 466,451 of WAAF01010019.1, read as the reverse complement.
TGAGTTTGTCCTCGAGTTTCAGTAATTAAAGCTGGCAGTGTACTTCCTGTGTGAGCACTGACAGAGCCGCTCCAGCCTCTAAAGAAAACGAAAGGAGAAGCAACTTTGCCTTACTAAGTCCTGATTTCAGTGCACACCAGCTCTGCTTTGTAACACTCTTCCTCACTCTTCCTCAATCAGGAGTACCTGATTGGTGTCTGTGCAGAGAGGTCTCTGCTGGCACATTAGCCAGACAGCAGCAAATGTCTAATTTGCACACAACAATCAAAACACCGAGGGCAGGACTTGGCTTTGATACCATGCCTGAACAAATGGGGAGTCTTGGTGTGATTTAGTCTTAATGCCAGTGCTGAACACAACTGTAAATTATTTTTGCAACCTGCTCTCCCAGTCCCAAATTGCCTTTTTTACTGTCTGCATCCCTAATGATGGTTGCTACATCCCGTGGCTGATCTGTTTTGATTTAGTTACTGGGCTGGGTTCTTTTATATAGTCAAGAGCAACAAAAACAACAACTGCAAAATATTTCTGCTTTTGCACCATAATGATGTAAACACATCCCTAAGAACAGCAGAGATCACCGTTTATGAGCAGAAAGCTTTTATAGTGGCAATTTAATCTGGCTGTTATTTACATTATAAAACTGTCCCTGTGTCTGAGCTGTCCCCACTAGAAGGATCAGGTAAGTTTTCTTGCCATCTCAGCTGTATTTAAGGAAAGGAAGCTGACAGTCACAAAGTGTGCTCTTGCACAGGGCACAAGTAGTGAGGTTTTTAGAATGCCCTTGAATTTCTTTGAATCATAGAATCACAGAGGGTTAGGGCTTGGGAGGGACCTGGAAAGATCACAGACTCACAGAATTCCTTAGACTGGCAAAGACCTCCAAGCTCATCGAGTCCAATCATTAGTCTCACACTGACAAGTCCTTGACTAACCCAAATCCCTCAGCACAACATCTCATCACTATGAATAGCTGTGGTGGGAAAGGACCACCAGCATCAGCCAGTCCAACCTTCATCCCAGCATCCTTCAGCACCAGACCATAGCCTCAAGCACCACATCCACTCTCCTTTGAAACACCTCCAGGGATGGGGACTCCACCACCTCCCTGGGCAGCCTGTTCCAGTGCCTGACCACCTGCTCAGGAAAGAACTTCCTCCCAACAGCCAACCTAAACCTCCCCTGATG